>SNQN01006730.1:0-10643 GCA_008642245.1 Bassia scoparia | reverse complement strand
CGGATGTTTAAACTAGTTTTTAATATTTACTCTCTCTAAGTAATCATTTTCTGTTGAAAGTATGTATAGTATTAGTATACAGTAGTTCATTTTTCTAGTGTAAAGTTATTCTATGTTCTTTTTGTTTGCACGTAATGTGTTTCTTTTAAAAAGTCATGTGCCTGTCATATTGAGTTATTTTTTAATTTACTATTTATATGCATTGACATCTTTTATTATCAATTTGTTAATCTATTTTTATTTTCACCTTTCCCTCTAAATTTTTTTCTCACTAATTCTCTTCTAACATTTTCTTTTTGCTTCGTCTCTCTTCTTTTCTTCTCTGTCTCTCTGTTTTTTCTCTGCTGTCTTTCTTTTCTCTCTTTGTTTTGGTTTTCCTTCTCGACTTGTCTTGTTTTCTCTTAATTTTTGTTTTGTCATGTTTTTCTTAGAGATTCTTGTCAGATCGGATAAAAGTCCAGTTTCTTTCTTTTGGTTTTTTGTTCAGAAGTAATTCATAAGATGAAAGGATTTCTGAATTTTAAATTTGAATTTCTTTTTTTATTTTTAAACTTATAGATTTGAAAAAATAAAGATCTAAAAATGCTTTACATGAAAAAAAAATTGACTTGAATCAGTATGTCATGCAAGAATTCAGTTGGAATGTTCTGTTGTGAAGATATGATAGTATGTCGCTTCTTTCATAACTATGTGTTTGCTTTATTTCATTTTTAGAGTTCATAAAAGTAATTCGTATATTCGTAAAAGTAGTTCTTAATAATTCAGAAAAATAATTGTGATTATTTCATAAAGTGTAGTGTCATATTTTTCATAAAGTAGTTCCTGTATCGTAAACGAAGTTCTTTTTAATTCAGAAAAGTAATGGATATTTAATTAAATAGTTTCATATATTTATAAACGAAGTTCTTTCTAATTCAGAAAAGTAATTTGTGTATTATAAAATGTGTTCTATATTCATTAAAAGTAGTTTTAAATTCAAAAAAGTAATTGTGATATTTTCATAAAAATATTCATTATAATTAAAAGTAGTTCTTATAATCGAAATAAATGTGTATTTCAATAGTAAGTTCAATATGATTAAAAAAGAGTAGTTTCATATAATTCAGAAAGTAATGGGATACATTTCAAAAAAGTAATTCATCATCATATAGTTCGCTTATATTTATGTTGTTCTTTTTCTCTGTTACTACTATATTTTACAATCATTTTATGTTTGAAAATAAAATAAAAGTATCACAATGATTTCTCTTCATTTGATTGTTATATATTTTATAAAAGTTAGTTCATATATTTTTTTGGGTGCAGAAAGGTTCAATATAGTCAAATGTTAGTTATATATATAAAAGAGTTATGATAATTCGTAAATTAGTCTTATAATCAGAAAAATATATTCTGATATTAAAAGTAGTCTATATTCAAAAAGTATCTATGATTATTTATAAACGTAGTTTATAATCAGAAAAAATTTTATATTTAATAAACGTAGGTCATATAATTCAAAAAGTAATTGTAATTCAGAAACAGCATTCAGAAAAATAATTCATATAATATAGTTCG
Organism: Bassia scoparia; assembly: GCA_008642245.1. Classification (NCBI taxonomy): domain Eukaryota; kingdom Viridiplantae; phylum Streptophyta; class Magnoliopsida; order Caryophyllales; family Amaranthaceae; genus Bassia; species Bassia scoparia. The sequence goes on along the minus strand of SNQN01006730.1, from coordinate 9,086 downwards.
CTTATATTTATATTGTTTTGTTGTGTTTACTCACTATTTTTTTTCAAATCATTTATGTTTTGAAAAAATAATCACATTATATGTAAAAAGTAATCACAATGTATACAAAAAGTAATCAGAATAATTGATTTTTTTTATTTCAAAATTGTTCCATGTTTTTAAGAAGATGTTTATTATGCCTTCTTCGTCGTTTTGATCATCTTCATCGTTTGTAATATTGTCTTCATTTTCAAAATTTTCATAATAAGCGAGTTACAAATTTTGTATTGAATCTTCAATGTTTTCGACTTCCATTGGTTTGTTTGAAGAATTTGTTGAATGTTCTCTTTCGACTTTCAATGTACGGACTTGTACGGACTAACGGTGTCCGTTATATAGTATTGCCAGCCACACAGAATTTTCGGTGTGGCTGGTTGCACAAAAAACGAGCTGTTTAAAAAAAATGTTACTCCGATAATGATTGACTTTAATGACTTTGCTTCTGTTATTGTCCATGACTCGAGGGTAACTTCAATTCAATTTTCGGGCTTAAATTAATTAGCTGGATTAAAGGGACCCCTAATAATAATGATGATAGATGATTAAAAGTTGCTAGCTAGGGTTGAGTGTTGATGAGCAAAAAAAAACGAAACATTAAAACACATGCATGCAATTGAAGAAGGCGTACGGAGGGGATATACATGTCGGCACAGGACATAAAAACATATGCAGATATGATTAGAGCTGTCAGTTCAGTTAGTTCAGTCAATTTTGATTAAATCATAACAGTTCAGCTATAATTCAGTTCATTTTATTTTAGTTTAATGACTAAACAGTTCAGTTCAGATCAGTTAAAAATTATCTCAGTTCAGTTTTTTTAAATTCTAGTTTCAGTTCAATTTAGCTTCCATTTATTTCAGTTTCAACTTAATTTGTTCATTTCAGTTTGAAATTAATCGATTTATTTTAATTTCAATTTTGTTTAGTTTTAACCATAGCGCGCTGTTTGATGTGTTTGATAATTTGTTTTCATTTCTTAACAATTAGTTTTGTTTGAAAGCAAATATACATATTAGTTATATATAAGGTTTATCGGTTTGGTTTTGGGTTGTTCCATATTAACCAATTTAGTTAATTCTAGTCGACAAAAGTAAATTCGGTCTTATTTCACTACTACAAAAAAGCCCTAAGAGACCGGTTAAAAATGGGCAAAGAGACCGCATTACAACCGGTCTCTAGCTCATAGGGCTCTTAGGTGAAGAGACCGGTTAGTAATTGCGATCTCTTAAAGCAACCAAAGAGACCGGTTTTTAAAAAACCGATCTCTTAAACTACAACATAAGAGACCGTGTCTGACACAAAACCGGTCTCTTAGGTGTATCAAAGAGACTGGTTTTTGTGTCAGATACGGTCTCTTATATAGACTAAGAGACCGGTTTTAAATACCCGGTCTCTTTGATGTATTTATTTTTTTTAAAAAAAAAAACATTTAATTGGGAACATGGAATGAATATCCATATTCCCAATTAAATGTAATACAGAATCGAATTTTTTGTTGTGCACCATAACAAAAATTCTAATTTCAAATACTAAACATATAACAATGGGTCAAATTGTTATACATGTAAACAATACATACCATTACAAAGTAAATAAATAACAATGGTTCAAATTGTTATACATGTAAACAATAAATACCATTACAAAGTAAATACATGACAATATTCAGAAATAAAAAAGAAATTGCCAGAAAAAATGAAAGACAAAAAATTCCCAACTATAGCACTTGCTCTTCATTTTGAGGAGTTAACATACTCTTTCAACCTTACAGTTTTATGAACCTACAAAAATAAATTAAAAAATGTTAGTGAAAAAATATATTCACATAAAAATCAAGATGCAAAAAATCAATTCAAACAAACCAATTCAAAAAAACCAGCACAACCAAGATGCAAATCAGCAAATGTTATATATTCACTATTATATATTCAAATCAAGATGCAAATGTTATATATTCACTGTTTTATGAACCTGCAAATGAAGATGCAAAAATCAATTCAAAATATATTCACATAAAAATATATTTAAAATATATTCACATAAAAAAATATTCAAAATATAGATCTAAAAAACCAGCAAAACCAATTCACATAAAAATTCAATAAACAAAAATCAGCAAAAACAAAATAACAAAAAATTCACATAAAAATTCTTCCCATTCAGTATCACATGTAACGACAAACTATTTGATAAACTAAAAAAAACGAAAATATAGATCTAAAAAACGGAAAAAAACTGACCAAAAAAAAAAAGAAAAAGAACTAGGACAAACGATTTGATAATCTAAAAACATGTAAAACCACAAAAAATGAACAAAAACAAACAAACAGATTTTGTGTAACCCTCAAAATGCAACACAAAACCGGGAAAAAAAGAATTTGGTGAGTGAAGAACACAACTAAAAATAACTGGAAAAAATGAATGAAACCCAAAATCGAACATTTGAAACAAAATTGGGAAAACAAACTGGAAAAAAAATCGGAATAAAAACTGGAAAAAGTGAAGAACACAACTAAAAATCGGGAAAAAAATTAAACAAAATTAAAAAACCGACAACCATAACACAAATATAACCTAGATCTACAAATAGGTAATCCAAAAAATCTGAAAAAATGCCCAAAAATAACTAAAAAAATCAAAAAATTACCTAAAACAAAGGAGAAGACGACGAAGAGGGACGACGGTTGATGGGGAGGAGTAGGATGGCATCGCAGTATGTGTTGTTGAGTGGTTTATTTGGAAAGAATTGTGAAGAGTTTAAGTTTGAAAAATGAAAAGGGAAAAGAGATGAGAGGAGAGAGGGTGAGGTGTGCGTGAGAAGACAAAGGTGAGAAATGGAGAGGAAGCTGCAACGTAAAAAAAAAGAGGAGAGAGAGTGAGGATATTGGTTGAGAGGTTGAGAGGTTGACAGATTAAGTAATATAACGTGATGAAGTGTTAGTTGCTAGAGAATTATTGGGCCCACTAAGATCAAAGACACCGATTTTAAGGTAAAACCGGTTTCTTTCTTGAATATAAGAGATGTGTCATAATAACCGGTCTTTTAGACAAGTCTAAGAGACCGGTTTTCATGAATATCCGGTCTCTTAACTTAAGAGACCGATTTTTATACACCACCGGTCTCTTAAAACTGGTGCCATATCCAATATTTGTAGTAGTGTTTTCTAATTTCGGATCACTATTTATATCAACCTTTATATGTTAAATTCCAACACAGTTCAGTAATCCAATGAATGATCACAATGTAAAAATGAAGTTGGACCAAATTTATCGTAATCATGCAGTTTAATATTAACTCAAAGTGATAGTAGTTACTATAAGTTAAATATTAGACCAAACAAGATGTTGTTACAAGCTAATTTAAAAGGAAACTAAAATCACTTGAAAAGATCATGTATAAGACAATTGAATATAACAAAACTTATGATTGAATCGGAACACGTCACGTTATAATTAGTTTCGTATTTTAAATTTGTTAAAAAATTTAGATAACAATGCATACATATAATTAGTTTTTTTATACTATTAATGCTTCAATGCCAAAAAAATCGACACCAAACTCAAATAAATCGCATGAAAAAGTAGAAATCAAGTGGAACATTTCAAAAAAAAGAAATCAAGTGGAAAAGTAGAAAAGAGTAGAAAAGGAGTAGTGTGAAACAGTGGCAGATCTAGAAACTTTAGGAGTACGAGATTATACTCCATAATTTTTTTTAATTAAATATACGAAAAAGGTGTCATTTTTTTACTAAAGTATAGTTGAATTATATGAATTCATTAAACTAATTTCTTTTACAATAATTAAGACTAAGGTTGAAATTTTCTAATTTGAAGTAGTATAAAATAATAATTGATGTATTAGTGCGTGTAACACAAACTAAAAATTAAATGGTAATACTTTAGAAAATAACGTATAATGGTAATATACAAAATACATAAGAGACCTCTTTGGTTTTACCTAACAGTACATAAGAGAACGCTTCATAAAAGTAACAAGTCTCTTTTCTTAACTTAATTTTTTTTGCTGGGAATGGGGGTACTGTGGCACGGTAGCCTCCTAGATCCGCCCCTGGTGTGAAATTCTCACTTGGAAAGATTTTTAAAATGCAATAGGTGAGATTTGAGAAGAGTTATAAAATACAAGTTTGTTTATATACCTTCACAAGTCAAGTGGGCCAAAAATGGTGGGCTTAATGATTGGCTTGCATATGGCTTGTTGTTTCATTAGTTAATTATTAAATTAAATTATTTAATATTTAATTATCTAATTGTAAAATTATTTAATTGAAGAGAAAGTTAAACTTAAATGAAGCATAAATGACAAATAGAACTTTGTCTTCCAAAATTTTAATATTACATTTCAGCTGCAAAAAGTAAAATTATATAGAAATATAGTAAATATATAATGGTTGGTGCATTATTAAAAATTATGGGTCAATAATTTAAAAGAAATATTTTTGGTAAGTGGTTAAGTTCAAGTTTAGGTTTAATTCTAATTTAGTTAAGTTTATGTTCTGTTGAATATCAGTTTAGTAATTTTATAAACCTTTTTAGTTTAAAGTAGTTAATTTCAGTTTCAGTTTAGTTGCAGTCCAATTTTAGTTTGTTTAGTTTAGTTGCATTTCAATTTCACTTTGTTTAGTTCAATTGTAGTTCAATTCCCAGTTAAATCCTGAAAGTTGATTTTCAGTTATCAATTTGAATCCGTTCCGTTTTTTCAATCCAGTTTCGAATCAATTTTCACTTATCATTTATGTTTTTATAAATTGTAACCAAATCGACAGCTCTAGATATGATGGATCAATCATGAATGACGGATGAAAGATAAAAACATATGCAGATATGATCAGACGTACACTTTTAACTTAGGCCTATTAATGCTTTTGTCTGTCTGTACTACACATATATGCAAGCAATACTATTCAATACTTGATTCTTTGTCTTATAAATGCTCTCAACTTGATCAAACTCACTTTCTAGTTCCTACTATACCTCTCTTTTCTCATCACCAACTACATGTAAATTAGGTATCTCTTTTTTATTGAGGTTCTTCAATTCCTATATGTATGTGTGTTACATCTTAGAAACACACCTAAGAGTACTTGAGAGGGGGGTGAATTAAGTACTCGATCAAATTGCGGAAATATCATCAACTTTTTCGAATCTTGTAGCAATCAAGGATCGGTTCAAAAGATCTTGTTTAGGTTAGGTGAATTTAGTTGAGTGAAATTATTAGATCAATATCAATGAAACAAGTTAGGAAACAATTTTGTAATATGTAAGTAAAGTGCAAAAAATAAAAGAGACAGAGGTTCGACCCAAACTCATAGGTCCACTCCCAGCCTACCCTTATAGGATTTCAAACTCTTACTATTAAAATGCACTTGAATCCCACGTCTAGATTACAAGCCACTTTTGTTCCTAACTCTAGAAAACAAGACTCAACCCCATCTGTTTACTCCAACAGTTGCTAAACCCGAGTACACCCATACCCCAACCTTACCAAAATCTTGGAAAGGAAAATTACACCAGATTACCTCAAGAACTCAATGGAGTTTTATAGGACAAAATAACAATTCCTATGTGAGCCACGACACAAACTCAAAAGGCAAGAAAGTTAGGTCTAAAAATGTTTCTCAAAGGAATTAAAAGAAAAAAGATATTATTACTCTAGAAGAAGGCTTGGATCAATGATAAGACTTATTCCTAGTGACATAGACTAGATAATAAAAACAAAAAAAGAAATGCAAAACAAAATGTCTAGGTGGTGGGACTCTCCGACTCAACCTATGCTAGAAATCTTATTGATTCTTTCTCATGTCGTCTTTGATGCTTGTTGTGAACTGCGGGTGCTGTGAAATTTGCCATACTAGTTAGGATCCCACCATTTAGGCCTTTGTCTTGTTGCGAGATCTGGAATTGATGCAATTGGTTCAAGAAGCCCTTGCGCACTTAGGCGATCCAATGTTATGTTTATGTCATGCCTAGTGGAGTCAATTGACGCTGGTGTTGTGGTTGCTTGATTGCTTTAACATCATTGATATTTGACACATCCGTTGATGGGTTGTTCATTTCATCTCTTTTTGTGGCCTCTCAACTTGTTCTTTGCTTCTTTGAAGAGGTCATCTTCAATCTAAATTCCAATGTAATAGAACTTGTCAAAGGTGTTTAGGTCCAAGTAGCGAAGGTGATTACGGTACTTAGGAACAAATTTTTGATGAATATTTTCACCAATTATCTTTCTTCAAGAGAACTGACCATTTGGGATGTCGTTTCTTTCCGTTGTGCAAGGTAGGAGGTGAAGCCTTCTTTATATCTCATCTTGTATGAGGATTAGGTTCCTTTAGTGAGGTACAAACTTGAATGTTGCTTTGGTAACGTATCAGGAACGTGTGAGTTATGTCTTCCCATGTTGGCACTTCCTTGTTGAGGAGAGAGAAGAACCATAATTTGCAAACTGGATCGAGTGACATAGTAAAGAACTTAAGGAACAACTCAGCTTCGATTCCCTTGATTGACATGATGGTCCTAAATCTCTTGAGATGGAACCTAGAAAAGTTTTCAGGGATCTTCGAAGAATTTCCTTGTGGTCTAGGGTTTCATAGTAGGATTCTTTATTGGTTACTTTTAGGACCATCTTTTCGAGGTCTTTCATAGTAGCCTTGGGAGGATCTTGCTCGTATGAAGCAAGCTTGTCTTGCAAAGCCTTAATGATGGCCTGGATTTCAGCAATGGTGCAGGCGGTATTGTTATATTCACCCATTTGTGGAGCCGACAAATTTGACTTGAGGTGCTGAACTTTCCTTTTGGGCAATAAGTAGGCACCAAAGGTTCTTCACGAGTTATCCTAGCCGACCTTCGAAGTTGCTTTGTAGATGACTCTATCTTCAATGAGAGTGTATTAGACTCGACCTTTTTAGAAAACAATGCATGTCTTACTTCCTTGACTAGACTCGATGCATGGCCTAGTACTGATCATTCCTAGGACTTGACTCAAAAAAGAAAATGCATGAACGCAAAAAATCATTTTTGTCTTTTATTTTATTTTCATTTTTTTCTATTTTTTATTTATTTTTCTGAATTATTTTATATTACATTTTTCGAATTATTTTTGCATTTTTTATTTTGAAAAGGCAAAAAACGAGCTCTGGCGCTCGTTTACAATTATGCAATGCAAATGACGTAAAGCCTAATGTTTCTAATTTACAACTATTTTAACATTACGATGGCTAAGGAATGATCACTTTGCTATATGGGATGGTACATGACTCATTTACATGACTCATTATGTTTTATGTATGCAAATCTAGGGTCCTAGTAAGCTAAAAGAACATAGTCACGCTGTCACACTAGCATGAACCCTATATAGGGGTGAACACGGTTTGGTTTGGTGCGATTTTAGTGTCAAACCAAACCAAACCGCAAAATACAGTTTGGTCATTTCTTCAAACCAACCAAACCGTATTAGCATCCAAACCGAACAAAACTAAAGCGTAATAATACGGTTTAGTGTGGTTTGGTTTCCGGCTTATAACAAGTAGATAAATTTTTTCCCCAAAAATTGTTAAATATTACTTGATTAACTTATAATAAAGTTTAATTCGTCAAAAAACAAAACTGAAGGTTTTATGATACTCAAGAGGGGGGGTGAATTGAGTATTCTATTCTCTTAGGTTATTTTTCTTTCTTTTCGGATTCAATATGAGGAACCAGTTGGGCTGTGTAACACCCCAATAATTCTCCACTTTACCTGTGAAATTTTAAGCCGAAAATACGGAGAACTATTGGCATGTCACTGCCACGTGTTAAAACGTTTAGGCTAAAATAATATTTTGCAGCGGAAATCAAAGATAGAAAATAGTTTAAACCAAAGGTGTTAAAAATCTGAAATGTAAAAATTCATTTGACAAGTTGGAACCATTAAGGCCCTGATTCGCAAATAATGGTAAAATCCCTTTTAAGAAGTTGAAATGCCAAAATCGTTCCGAGAAAGGGCTATGATTATAAACAAACAAATAAAAGCACGGGCGGCTCTCCACTCAACTTATTCATCCAAAGCTAGTCACCTTATTATAAATCCTGTGAAAAATCTGCTCCCCATAATTTCCAAGTGAAATAAGGATCATCACAAGTCCACCAAAAAGAAGAAAATGTGGACAACACACAAAACACAAAAACACACAATCAGCAAAGCTGAGTATATACAACATACGAAAACGAGAAAATAAACGGACAACATCTCCCCTAAAAACTGGACATACCAAGTTACGACACCTGCTTAGCAACAAAAGAAAACCGAACTGTGGTGTTCATAACCAATTAACAACATTACACATATACAGTTGATCCCAAACTCAAACGAAAACCATCAACTACATGTTACATACATCTGCTCCAATACAATACAATCCCCAATATCCTCAACTGCTGCTGTTAACTAGATTGTACTTGCAGAATAGTTTACTCGACTCCAATACATGACTCAATATATTTTATTACATTTGTTATGATATGAGCAACAGACAAGGCTGTCCAAAACCCATGTTCACAATTTAGGAACATCAACCAGACATCAAGTGTCATCAGACASAAGGTGCCACAAAACCCATGCCTCCCCGTCGAAAGGCATCAAAAACCAGTAACAAATGGCGAACGGGCGCGACTCCGTCACCATAGTTAGATGAGATCTCAAGCTAACCCCAATTTGAATAAAATCCGTTATAAAATAAGTGAAGAGAGATGCGTTGATCAAACGGCTCTCGGAAGGAAGCGAATATAGTCGCAACCTGTAGACACCTAAAAGTGTCTCCCCAAAAGAGTAATCAGTGATGAAACATACCGCGTCTCGCGATTGTTTCGACTTAGAAAAGATGCTTTGAACTCACAAAAGTTGGAAATACGTGAGGTCATACTTGGAACTATTGAGCAAAGGACAAATAAAGGGGGCAAAAATATTTTCTTAATTATTTTCTATTTTTAGGATTTTTAAAAATAATTTATATTGTTGATCTCCATAATTTCCACTTTTCATTGCACTCTTCACATTT
>SNQN01006729.1:24067-36953 GCA_008642245.1 Bassia scoparia | reverse complement strand
CCTAGTAGAAAATAACTATCTTTTATCCACATCGAACAAAATGCAATTAGATAACTTGTCTTATATATCCTCACACTACTATATGATGATAAGGAAACGTCAACCAATTAGGATGTCATGTATACGTAACCATTTAAGTACACACCCACAATACAGTGTGGCACATGTGAGACAAACAACCTACTATGTTTTTTTTAAAAAAATATGACTAGGCACGTGACCTCACCTCATTCTCAATAGCCTACCCCACCTCTACCGCCCAAACCCTAGTCCGCCCTCTGAATCGCTCAGATAAGAATAATTTAACATAACTTCATCAATTAGTCGACTATACACAAGCTAGAATAAGAAACATAATGACCGTATTTAATTGTAAGAAATCTCAACACATTGCTACAATTAATAATCCATGCCAATTCTAGAAATACTGTGTTATTTTAGTTCTGGCAATTTTTTTTTACAGCATAAAAAATTAGCGCAATTCCACATCTTCCTTCAAAACAAGCCAGAAATTCACACCCACCATAAATACAATATTATACTAGCAGTATATAAAACCTGTATGACCCCATAGTGTTTAGCACTCAATAAAAGGTTTCACATAAGCATAGCGTGTTAATTTAAATCGTTATCTCTATGACTAAAATCTCGATATTCAATATATTTTAAGTTCTCCTCATTTTTGATTTTTAATTCTTCTTTGAACTTCACGCATCTGCACATTTAGCACTAAACCCAACAGGTCCAAACAATCAAAAAAAGCAGCATGAACTTTGCCTATCCACGCATACACACATACTAACTATGTTTGTGGCACACACCCATCTACTAAACTAATTCGCGCTGCAAACCCCCTACATATTACAAGCTCCTCCTCCGTTGACAAGACAAAAGAGAATAGCTCCAAATCACATTGGGCATCAACTAGCAATGACCTAGCATGTGATCTCTTAAAATCACTCAATCACTCTTTGAATTAGTTACCATAAAACTCAAATGCTCCAATCAAAGCCTAAAAATTCTCCTTCCACAGCCTCGAACATACCTTCAAAATACCGAATACTCTTATCTAGCTATCTTGTCCTAACCCCCAACCCCTTCCCTCACATGATTAGGAATATTAGTTCGGACTAAAACAAACTTATACAAAAATTGTCTAGCATTTCAACATACGTCACCCCAACGAAAAGACACAAAATAGATCTACTAACTCCACCTTCCACCCAAAATCAATAATTACTCTCTATGGACATAGCCACATTTTTTTCCAGTCTATGCGGCGCACATTACATCTAAGTTTCTCATAACTTATTCGACTATTTATAAAATACTCACACTTTTCCAAAACGTAATATTTCCATTAATTACTCTTACTTTCATTATGGCATCAACATAATGGGTATTCACAATTAATGCAAATTTTATCTTATATCGAGTACTTATTTATTTAAAGTTGTAATTTACAAATACCTTGTACATAATTCAATCAGGATCTAACTATAGATATGATTAATTCTTCCAAATTTAATTTTAACATTATTTTAAATGCGATATATTAATTTATTTCTATACGATAATGCTATAATAATTAACTTCCCTAATCTAAACTATTTATTTGTTCTCAACTGTTCACTTATCTAACTTGAATTTTTTTTAACGTTTTATTTTTTGGTTATTTTTTCTAACGATGTATTTATCTAATAAATTTGGAGCGGGACACCATTGCCTCCCTGACTTATATATGAATTTATTTATCTTAGTAGTATTAAGAAGTTTAGGCACTGATTTTATATATAGATTTATTTTGTTTTTCCCAAATCTAGTCTTTGTTTCTTTGAAAATTAAGCTTCTACTATTTCTTCAAATAAAATAAAACTCATCATAAATTTAAAATCATTAACAATTTACCATTAATTCTGTCAGTCCCATTTTCATTATCTACTGGAAATTCAACCATCATTTTTATACTTATTTTTTTTCCTGCTACAACTTAACTATCTATATACGATCTTTGCATAAGCTTGAAAAATTGCATGAGGAAAAAACACTAAAACTATAGGTACTTGTCGTTAATTTTATTGAAATTCGATTTCCTCTGTTACCGTAAGTGATTTTTCCCTTATCCCCTATCATAGAAAATTTTAATCCATTGTCAAATTTTTTCCCTTCAATTATTGAGAGTCAATTAAACCATTCAATTCCATAACTTATTTTTTACTATACCACAATTATTGCTGGAGGAAATTTCTTCTTTTTAAATATAATTTGCGAGTGAATTATGCTTTAATTTTTAATCCTAATTATTTGTTTATGTGATCTACATGTTATATTTCGCATATTTTTTGAATTATATGTAACCATTAATTCTGAATAATCACGTAATATTGACAATTTATTTGATATACGTTGATAATTATTGCACATACTTATAGAGAAGTTTTTGATACTTCCAAGGGGACCACCATTCCCCCCCTCTGCTCATATATAATAGAGCATTACCATTAATCACTTAAATTCCATCATTACTTACTCAGCTACCATTAGAAAATCTCTTATCAGTAAATAAATGAACAATAACCTATCCGAGCCTTACACTAGCAAGCACTGAAAAATCTCCCATCCATACTTGACGCGTTTTCAAACATTTCGACAACCTACCTATAAAACTTTGATTTCCATCTCTACCGTTATATGTTCACCAAAAACCTATTCTTTCTGCTTAAATCACGGACTTAATTTACTTCATTCTTACTATTATGAAATTTCAAGCTATCTACATTGCTTAATTCCTATTTCAACTATGCTATTTAATACAATGTCTTGTAAAAACCTATATTAATATATGCTAATTTCGGTAAATATTATTGAAAAAACCTTTTTATAGAAAAACTTCTTTATACATTATTTATATCTGAAGAGAACCTAAACAAAAATATTTTTCGGCGACGACTTTAGCCAATTTTCCAGACCGCGTGCAACCTCTTTCCCCTGTCACCACCTTTCAGCCGTTGACCACCCACACTATCCCTATTTACACGCACACCACTACATACACCCACAAAAAAATCACACCCCACTACCAACCCCAATTTAAACCTTCAAAAACACCATTAAACCCTCAAACACCCACGTCACCCTCATCACTTGCCATCGAAGACCGAATCCCCGCAAAACAACCTACCACCACTCCGAGAACACCCGCAATCACCCAAATCCATTAGCTGACATTGAAAACACCACCCCGTTTGACCTACGCCACGAATCCCAACCCAGAAACGCAACAAACCATAACCCAACAACAACTCACCACCCAGTAAACGAACCGCCAAACCACCACCACAAAACAACAAACCATTCGCTACCCCAAATTGCCCCAATTCCCAATCCAAAATCTTATCCCAATAATACATACAGTCGCACACAAAACTATACCTACAAACCCAAATCACTCCAACACAATCAACCCCTAAAAATTTCCCCAAACAATCGTGTCTTCAATTTCAGGTTATATTGTTGTTAAATGGAACACCACATCCCCAATTGCCCTCTACAACATGTTCGTTGACGCCCAGGTAAATTCTAAATCGTTCGGGCACCCATGGCACAGATCCCCTCGGCCTGTGTTCATCTTCTTTTAATGGACGGTTGATTTTAGTGGTTAGGCTTTGGCCTCAGTATTGCACTGTGTGTACCTGAATCATCATTCTGAGTGACCCCAGCAATGATATGCTGCAGGGGCAGGGTGTCATCCACTGAATATGAGTCAGTGCGCAGTTAAAACCAGGCGTAAGTATAGAACATTGAGACTCCAAGCCAAATCTTAGTCACAAGTTCGCAAAACCAATTCAAGTCCTCCAAAACTAATCTCTTTTTTTGGATTACGTCTTTCCTTTCACCATAAAATACCATAGCAATATTCTCCACGCAAATTCTGACTTGAATGCGTTCTCCGACCACTTTAATTCCCTATTCAAAACAACCACTTTCCTGATAAACACACGACCAACACAACTCACATCTTTCATCATGCAATCACTACTAATGATCTCATGATTAAAACCCACCTAATCACCTCCTCCTTCACTATCCATACCGCGTTACCCTAACTACCGAAACGTACATTAAGTTCATAAAAGATAATTCTTCTGCCATCAGATTGTTTCCTTTCACAGAGCCAACCAATCACAAACATTGAAGCGTTTAATCTGATATCGACTCTGCTATAAAATATGCATGCCATTCTGAAGATCCTCAATGGCATGTCGTCAACAATACCTCACACTACCATACCCCTCCCTCATTAATATATACCACGCATTCTCCACAATCACCCTCGCATTCAGCTTTCTACAATCCTTCCCATGCTTTTGCTCTCTTTTTCTCGAATCCCTCACTGGAATCTCATACTTTGAAAAGTCTCTGTAGGAAAAGACCTAACCTGTCAGTAATCCTTCTTCAGTGGAAAGAACCTCTCTCGCCCTCGGCCCATCCGATGCAAAACCTTACCACACAATGAGAAGAGCACTACAGCATTACCACAGGCCCGTAACTTAGCATAAGAATACAAAGACACCATATTACACTCACAGTCACAATCTCTCAACTTACATAATCTTATTTTATGACTCACAAACAATAAGAATATATATTAAACGAAACATCATTAATTTATAAAACTGTTATCAAATCTATACGCCCACAATATTCAATCCAATCAAACCCACCACCACAATAATAAATACAAAAAAAATATATGTCATAAATGCCGTATACAATTGCTCCTATAATTTCTTCTCACAACCAGTACCCCTCCCCGTCTTCACTTTATCATCTAACCAACACTAGTACCATTACACACGAGCGAGAGTGAGTGTGCGTGAAGTCTCCCATATTCCTCACATGTCTTTATCATCTACCATCCACTTCAACCATTTTCTTAGAGTCTTCCAACTCATGCGCATCACTAATACATCCCCTTAATACCCAAAGAATCAGCACTCAAGTCACGATAACTTTAACTCCCTCATATCCTAACATTCACACTTTCAATCTTGAACCAATCTAATCCTCTTATTGACCCCCTATCTGCACCACCACATCTTTCAACTAATCCTCACAATCCCCAACCCTCGCAACGACCAATTTTTTCAATGTTAGTACCTCAACCAAGACCACACACATCCAGCACAATTTCACAATAACATTCCACAATGCACACACACAATTTTCCTCAATATATACCCATCTCATCTATCTACAACCAATCTTCAATATCCTTTCGGTAATCTACCCCTTTTTCCTATTCAGAACATTTAACTCAAACATATGAATCAACTCCAATAGTCTAGTAAGCAAGGTACTCCAATGATAATGATCCCCGTGTGAACATGTTGAAGAATTGCACAACGAGCACAAACATCTGAACAGTTGCAAATGATGAGTCATAATCTGTTCCAGAAGTGCAACTACCAATACTATTGCACAAGACAAAAACCAAGCATTATATCGCCGAAGACAAAGCTTCTCGTATCACCATAAAATGCAGGGTCGATTGAGAGGGAACCAAGTACCAAAAACTCTAGGGTTCCAATGGCAGACATACAATCTACTTCACATTAATGTAAACACTTACCACAAAAGGACACTATCTCACCGATAGCGATTTATCCAACGCTGCGTCACATTTATAGATGCCGCTACGACCTCCAATAAACTAAGATACTACTTACTGAACGTCAAAGAAGTGCATGCGAAAGGATGACTTCGAACCGCTTTTGGTTTACAAGCCTCGTTCTCCACAAACACATGCCAACCCTGCTTTACGCCACTCTGATCCCTGTCAATTTCTATTTGGAAAATCTTATTGATGACTTGCATCATCATCCACAACATAACCGACGTCTAGCAGCCACCCGCATCTGATACTATTTAAAAATAATTATAGATCCCACTCGACTTTCCCGAAACTATGACACAAACCCTGAGACACACTCTATGTCGACCAACATCCCTCAACTAGAAACTGCCACACACAGCCTTCACCACTCACCACCCACACAACCAACATATACAGATCCACGATAATTCCCGCCACCACTTGTATAAGCTACACGAGGAAGATCATCGTCAACACTAACAAACTGTCACCTACTACATCCGTCGCCATTGTACAGAACACTATCACTCGCAGCCATTTCTATTGCCACAGATCTACGTCAGAGGTCTGCGATGCGCCAAAATCAAAACCATTTCCGCTAAATTTATACAATCTCAAAGTTGTCATTTCTACTCGCACCTTCGCCGCCTCATTTAACCTCAAGAGTCCATATTGTTTTTTTTTCTATCTCTGATCTTTAACTATTGTTATTCTTGTGCTTAATAATGCACCCTCCCCAATTTTATCGTATTGTTCCTATCTGAATTCGTCCACCTCGCTCATTAGTAAGAGTGCACTACATACCATCTTAAGTAGGACATGACCTCAATTTATTATTATTAACAACACTATACATACAACAATAATAATAATTAGTATATTAATAAAAGCATATGTCCAATCCTTATCTGAAAAGGATGAAAATGGCTGCGGACGCTATACGTACCAGTAGAGAGAGAAAGTGAACACATGACCTACTCATGGTGAACACAATTTCGAGGAAAGATAAGTAAAAGACAGATACGGTGTGAGTCATGTGGAGAAACGAGAAATGACACTGCAAGCTAGGTAAGAGGAGAAAATGGCATAAGGATATATTATATCCTCAACAATAATGTGCTCTAATATCATCCACCATTGCGAGAAATATGGGTACTGGTGATGAGATTCAATTCCCATGAGCATTTTATCAAGTTAGTCTTCGTACCATGTCTACTATGTTTAGTAAACCATCTCAACACAAAAAAATAAGATACTCCGCCTAAATTAATCGATAGTTCGAGACAATGAATAATAAACTATTTCATGTAACACCGCGTCCCTTACTTCGGACTTCAAGAAGCCACTATCAAATATCATTCTTATGGAGTCTTACATCCTCAATATACCTTCAAACGATCATTCTTGTGGGTGTGATCGTCGGCTCCCATCTCAAAGAACATCTACTATGCTTGGATTATCAATTAACTCTCCTGTTTATGGATTACGAGATGTTTGATAAGGGAACACGCGCAGAGGAAGAGAGAGCAGTACGAGAAAGGAAATAATGCGAAATTAAAAGAAAGTCCCAAGGTCAGAGCTCTTCAACATTCATTTTCCTCCAAAATAAGTTTCCCCTAAATTTGAAGGAATTGTCCTTATTAAGAAGGAAGGAACAATAGACCCCTCACTTTCCTCTCCCTCCACATATTATCCAAACAAGTGGCTCTATCATTCCCTCCCTCTCTGTTTTATCCTATCTGATATCCAACAGAAAAGTTATTTTGCCTTAACTTTGATGCGCTGTGTGAGCACTACAACCATCTACATAATATTTATAGATTTAAGAGCTCTATAAGTAGATATTACTCCTTTGTTAGCCTGACCCCTTAAAATTTTCTTTGGTACGGTAGATTTCCTATGAATAGTGAAATAAAAAAAAATCAAAAGCCACTGTGGGTGTATAGTAATCGCAGATCTCCCCTCCTTTATAGAGACTTCGTGCCTACCTCAACTATTAATGTGCGAACTATCTCCCTTAAAAATTGCGTTTTGATATTTTCAAACCGTTATCTAGTATCTCTTAGAGCTCAGTTTGGCTATCCATGTATTCTCATATGATGCTTGCTATCGAGGATCATGAACTATTTACTGTATTATATCTTAGAACAACGTGAAAGACAATCAAATAATAAGTTGAATATAGGTGAATGTGTGAACATGAGGCAAAAGTAAGTCCAACTATAAGAGCAAAACGTGCACCAGCACGAGAATCAAACTCATATATATTAATGACACCTATAGCTTAAAGTACATCACAAGTTAAATGACACATAAAACCAATGGAATTTTTTTGTTAACCACCTTTCATTGGGTTTTTCAAACACATTCACCACGCATTAGCTGCTTATTTACAAAACCACCTTACAACACTTACAATGCACAGACTTTATTAAAATAACCCCCACATGCTAACAGGTTTTTCTCCATCAAATTCCGTTATTATTTGGGATCCCATAATTTCGAGACTAAGAGCTAAGACATTTGGGCAGCGACAATAAGAATAGATAACGGAGTCCCCAAATCTCCGAAATTGGACCTAAATAATAACAGAACTCTGGAGAAAAAACGTCTTACGTGGTTGGGTATTTAAAAGCAGTTGAATAATTGGTAAGTGGTTTGTCGTAAAATAAAGTTAAATCAGTTTGTGGTTAATTTGGAAAAAACCCTAGTTAAAGGTCGAATTAATAACAAAACATCCAAAGCAATTAACACACACTATCATTAGAGAACATCAAATGATTAGAGTATTGTATTTCATTAGAGTCACGAAAGGGAAGATGTTTTTCTATAATGTTCTGAATATGATATGCCGCTATGAACTATATATATACTATCATATATTACTATAAGCCATCTACAATATAAAGATAGAGAAGACGAGAAGCAGGAGATGAGAGAGAGAGAAGAGAGAGATAGATACAAGGTACTTTACCTCATCAACTCATCAAGTCAACGCCCGTTTAAAATATGCCCTTAATAAAAAAATTTAAATTGTCAACAAAAATCAAAACACCTTAAAGACTAGTATACGGTCGCAGATTCAGATTTAAAATAGACCTTATAAAATAATCTTCATTTTTGTAGCCAATACAATCCGTGAAGTTCGCTCTGTATTCGCCATAACGTCCGTTGATGTTTAATTAGTTGTGAGTGACACTCATAACTTTTGTGACTTTTTGATTATCCCCGGATTTGAAACTCCTAAATGCTGGCTCCATTCTCTCCAACAAAGCGAGAAAAGCAAAACCCTAGACAATCTGGATCTTTACCATAAACGAAGACAAGCAGAAAACTACAAGCTCTAAACTACCTACAAAATAAAGGAAATAATAATAAACCCAAAATTGGGATGGATAAACTGTCATATAAATAAAAATTGCAAATATCTAGCAGATAGACAACCAGGACTTATTCCATGATACACAACAAGCAAAACAGAAAACAACTAGAAAAAAACATTCGCCGGTCTTACCACCATCAAAACAATCGGATGAACCTCGCGGCGATTAGTTGAAGAAAGTTATTAGGGTTTAGACCAGAGTATTCTTTACACGACGAGAGAAAAGAAATTTACGTAAAAATGTCGTGCACATTTATGTAATTATTCATACACTCTACTGCATATGGAGGCCTAATGCTTGACATTGCTATTGTTAGCCTACCCAAATTGCCACATGACTATAGAAGAAATATTATATGCACGCTTTCCTCGAAGCTCTAGATCATTACTATTGTTTACTACTAGCTACTTAAGTCAAACTTCGCAAACATCATGCATGCAATCTTTTGCATAATCTTAAGATTCTACCGAATGCCAAATTCACTTTGACGTATAAAAAAAAGGTCAGCTTTGTTCGCCTCGTCTCGAGGAAGCATAAGCATGAACATACTCCACACGGCACAAGGATTATCAATCTCCATCATCCCCTCAACTCATGTATAAGTCTTCCCAAAATCTTGACCATATGGTGATTTGATATGAGAGTTATGCTACACAATCATTCTGTAATCTAGATCTATACACGCCACATACATATCATTAGGGGTATAATATATAGAATCAAATTAAGTAATTTATTAATACCCGAAAATCTATAGTTAATTATTTTAAACCTAATCGCTCCTTGGATGATTTACCTGTATATACATGGGATATTATTCTTAAAGAATAGAGATTTCATTGATAAGAAATAGCCAAAAGATACTTACCATCAATGGAATAAAAAAACAAAAWTTTTAACAAAAATACAAAACACCTTAAAACTAGCTTTGTTTACCTTAAAAAATTAAAACAAAAAAGCACAAACTCAAGGAGCTTCTTTTTCTATTTTTTAAATAATACTAAATTGTGTCGGTGCAAATTGCGGTGGCATAAACAATAATATACTTCACTTTATAATTAATTCCGAGTTTATTGTCCTGTATCTCTATTATATAAGGGAAGGGGAGGCCGCGGTGGTGTCCCCCGAAATTACCATCTTACCTCCCTCCCTTTGGCAAATTACAATTATATGCCATCAAGCTAATTAAATAACTGTCTAAAAAATCAACAATCAATCAATATAGGAATATTYCACGAAATTTCATAATATCTTCCGCATAAAAAAATCAACAACCAAAATATCAATTAAATGCAGCTTACCATGTGTATATTAATTATTAAGTAAGTTAATAATGGAACTTTTTTTAATGTTAAAATTAAAATTGACATTAAAAACAGTACAGTTTGATGACAAAAATAAGAAACTTAGAATTGTGGTATAAATAATAAATAAATAAATAAACATGGTGATTAACTTACTAATTTATCTATTAGTAAGTACTATAAGTACTAAAAAAATTGTTGACAACCACTCAGTAGCCAAATACTTTTCATATTATTGTTCAATATTAAGATAAATTTTAAATCGCTAAACACGCATCACGTGTTAAAAAAACTATATYGTATATTAGAGYATGTTTTGAAAGTCATTTTGATTAAAAAAATTGAAATAATATATTAGAGCATTTTTTTWAAAAAAWAYWYTYTYWTAWWWWTMTWTATWTWWWAWRAAAAAAAGAATTGGAAGTTATATATGCAACTAAATTAATATTAACCAGACCATCTCAYATACTCCGTATATTCCTATGTTATTGTYATTGCTACCATGTTATCCACATTTTGTTATTGTTATTGTTATTRCTACTATGTTATCCACATTTTGTTGCTGGCCGAGTTAATCAATTATGTTTTTAACACTTCYAACTTTCCGAAGTAATATTATTATACTTTTTTGTAATGTAGCGRTTGCAACACAATGTTTTGTATGGTAATTAAAAAAACATCTAAGGACGTAAACGAATAAATTAATATAATTTTTCGTTATTATATTCTAATTTTTTTTCCTTCAAAATGCATACAAAATAACTTGTTGCGACTTGCGACCATTACCCATAGTATAGAGAATCTGTAATCTTATTACCGGATCTTAAAACATTATTTTGAAATTGTTAAAAGGAACAGAAGTGTGATAGTGGCATAGTGCTGAGCTGCAACCTCTATAAAATGATGCCATCTCTGATCTGTCTGTCTTTGAACATATCATCAACCCACCAAAACTCATTTTTAAACTAACCAAATTCAACTAACTCCCAAACGCACCTCTAAATTCAGCCCGATTAACAGAGAACACCAAACAAACTTCACACGAGTTGCACACAAATCCACCTATTCTCGCACAATTTTCCGACGGCAAAATCCAAGAAACGACGCTCCAATAACTTTCACTCTTCTACACTTTTCGAGAATGTTCTATGATCAGTACATCATCGGAGGTCTGATTGCCTCGCTGTTAGCCGTTGCGTTTCTCCGATTTTCGAGGAGGAGAGAGAAAGCTTCGTCGACGGAGAACGCCGCCGCTTCTGCTGTGACCACCACCGCTGCTGATGCCGGTGATTGCGGATCTTACGTCACTGGCTCTRACGTCATCATCGTCGGTGCTGGCGTCGCTGGTGCTGCTCTCGCTCATACTCTCGGAAAGGTCATCTCATTCTTCTAATTAGAACTCTTAATTTAGTTTGTTGCTTAGCGTATTTGATTCTGAATTTTCAGATTCAAAGTTGTCGAACATATTCGGGAAATTGATATAGGAAGCGAAAATTAGTATTGTTTTGCACCAATTAACCATTGATAACATGTCAACTTGAATTGAACTCAGAATCTGTTTGCTGCATTTTCCGCAGTATTGTTCAGAATTTAGATTTGAGTTTCTAATAATTGTTACAGAGTATTTCGGAAATGATGTGAGATGCTGAAAATTCTATTATTTTGCATTAAAACAAGCCTTTAGCGTTTAACAAGTAACAACACTATTCGGCGCCTGAATGTTGGAACTGTAGTATTTTGAACTTTTGGCAATTTAAATTGACGCTGACTACTTAAGAAAAACATGAAAAAAGAATGTTAAGATAACTTGTATTTTGTGCTGATGAGTAATTAAAATACCTTGTATTTGATAAAAAAAATGAGACTTTGTGAGTTGGTGAGAGTTGATGCTGACTTATTATTGAAGTTATTTTGTGAGATGTTAAAGTTGATGCTGACTTGAGGAAGTGAAAGAATGTGTAGGATGGAAGACGGGTTCATGTAATAGAGAGAGATTTGTCGGAGCAAGATCGGATTGTTGGCGAGCTTCTACAACCAGGTGGTTTTCTTAAGTTGATGGAGTTAGGACTTGAAGGTAACTACCTTTTGCTCTTATTACTAAATTATTAGAATGAAATATATGCATATTTACAAGTTGAACTATTTTTTGGTAATCAGTCAAGAAAAATTTGAAGTGATATAAAACCAATTTAAAACATATACTGTAATTAACAGAGGAAGAACTGAGGAAGTCATGCTCTTCTTTATGCAMGTTTCTTGGAAAAAAGACATTTGTACTCGAGTACTAGAGTACTAGACTTCTAGTTTAAGATTCTACAAGGATCTTCTCGAGCTTTCTTGATTTATACAAGAAACAAAATTTGATACCATWTTTWATAACCTTAGGAAAAGGAAATGAGTCAAATGATATTTAGGATTTCAAAGGGTAGAATAGGGGAGGTTTTTTGGTAGATGGTTCTGTATTTGATTTGCAATTGGGTCTTTCATTTAAATATTAATCTACTAAATACAATTCTATAGATTATGTATTTAACAGCTTGTAC
>SNQN01006729.1:23-20059 GCA_008642245.1 Bassia scoparia | reverse complement strand
TATGGCAGCAAGAGAAAGTTAGAATGGCCAGTAAAAAGCGGCCAAAGTTGGTCATTTGACTTCAGTTATTGATATTTAACATTAAGTTATTTATGCGTGACTCATCAAGATTGCTCATGAAATGCTCCATAGAGAGAATGGAAAGGGTAAAATTCTTTATCACAAGTTTTTTTTTTTTTTTTTTTTTTTTTTTTTTTTTTGTGAAGAACTAGAGTGTCCCGTGCAAAAATGCACGGAGAAACACACAACATAACATAAGAAATTTTAGTTGTCCAAATCAAGTCTCTACACACAATATACATTCAACATACAAATATAAAATGCTAAAATATACAAATGTACATGAAGCTGTAATTAGATCGAAGTATATGATCACAATTAGATGAGCCTTTGTCACATCTCTTCTCTTTGTAATTTGATATAAGTTCCGCAATTAAAACTGTTGATCACTTGTATGTCATACATATATGTACATAAAGCAAAATCAGCCATGCAAGTAATAACCAATAAAAAGTAAATAATCTAAGTTACATAAGGAAGAGGGAGAAAAATGTAGGTAGAAGAAAAAGCTAGGTACGAGAGAAGAGAACACCGCCCTCCACGACAACAAAGAGAGTAGAGACTCGAGCCCCTGCCGCACAACAACCAAGAGGAGCAACCATGGAGCCGCCGCCACTCAGGTTTTCGTACTTTGGATTCCGTGTCTACAGGCCATGCGACTACACAACAACTATCCATGATTCCTCCATCGATGCTTTCCACCGAAACCAACCCCCCTTCTATTCCACTTCCATACCCAATGCAACCGCAACCACCATACCTTCACCCACCTCCACCCCACTCACCACCGCAAACCAACCAATCACCACTACTTTTTATAGACTGGTTTTTCGGGCGCAAACAAAGTCACTTAACTGATAAATTCAAGCTTAATTGAGCAAAAGGAAGCAATGGTCTAGCCAAGTAGGGAAGAACAGAATGCAAGTTGCAATGAAATAATTACACTAATGCCTAAACAATAATATACACTTAAAAAACACATTTCATTCATCTAATAATCTTCAGTAACTACACCCCTCACTACCAGGGCGATATTTAATTAGACAAATTAACCTAAGGAAACACTAGAAACTTCTTCTCCTAATTCTTAATATCTCACTTATTAATGAATTACCAGAAATCACCCATCGTCCTAAAACTTGATGTAGTCCTACTAAACAAGGAAAAGTTGGCCAAGATGGAATCATATCGTAAATCTTGTAAATACGCAGGAAAACTCAACACAAGGATGTGAACGGAAAACGTTTTGTATCGCTGCGCTTTTAAACTTCAAAGGAATGTCCATCCTCCTGAGGGTATTTGATAGGTAAACACATATCAACAGGTTACATACCGAGATGGTGTTTGGTTGTTGCTCAAGATGTCCACGGCAAATGTTGGCCGACTCCGGTTAAGAGTTTGCCAAAAAGGAAAGGATATGACCATCATGGCTAGAACAAGGACGGAACAGGGAAATACCAACAATGCAAAGAACGTGGTAGCAAGAAAATGAGAAAATAGGAGTGAATGGATTCTGCGTGACCAAAAAATGAAGAAATGGTACGAACGATGTTCCGACAACGGTAACACGGTCGGAGCATCCGAAAATACAATGATTGGTCAACTCGAAAACCCTACTAGTGAATAAGTGTCAAGCACCTAACCTTGTCCTTGTCCCCACAGACACGTGATTATTCAAATTTCCAAGTCAATTCATGATTTGGGAAAGTCATCCTCAGTTGGAGTCGAATACTGTAGTGACGTGGCCGTACCCACCCGCGTATAGCGGGCGCGCGCGGCTTTGGTACTACTCGAGGTGGCTTTGCGTGGGCTTTGGGCCATGGAACCCGCGACTGTTGAGTGCGTTGGGTAGTGTTGTCGGAAGTAAGGGGAGTTGCCACCGTGCTATAAAGGTTTCAGGACGCCCGAACGCTTGGTGCCAAATTATGGCCCCACGTTCTGATCCAGTAACCAGTTTCGTTGGTTGCGGGGAATGGTATGAATCAATCTGTTTAACCCTAAATTCGCGTCGCATGTAGCGGCCTCTCTCGGTCTCAATTGCAATTCCATTCAATCCACGGTGTATTGAATGCACATACTACATTTTTAGGCACCTTAGAAGCGGTACTACCCTTAAATAGATTACTACGAAAGTGTGTTTTCTATTATGCACAAATAGACTACCTTCCCTAGAAAATAGTGACCACTTTCGTTATCAAATTAAAAGCCGGTGCCTATAAAAACCGGTTTGTCCATAATATCTGATTTTAAGGTGATTTCACATAATTCCGGTCTTTATTAGCCCAAAAATATATACAAATGATGCAACCATGACAATGCGAAGTATACTGAAAATTCAAACATATATATAAACCAATCTTACCCTGAATCTGCAAAATAAAACAAATTTTAGTTTCGTAATAATAAAACGAGCGAATGAACCTTCCGCTTGAATCGCTATAACAAGGACAAACAAAACAAATGTGTAGTTCGTCATAAAAAACGAGCGAAATGAACCTCCGCCTTGAATTGCTATACAAGGATAGAAATCCGTTAGTATTGACAAGTGAATAATAATATGAAATGAATGAATAAAAAAGAACGAAAAGACCAAAGGAAAAAAACGTTAATACGCTCCTACATATACATGGAATAATTAAATACGGTGAGTTTCTACATTTTTGTTAATATTAGATTGAACTCGTAATAGTATTAATTAGTGAGGGAAATGAGAAAAAGTGTGTATTAGTGGCGAGTATCTCCTAGAAAGTAAACCTTGTTATACGCTATATTGAATCGATGCTTAAACTCAAGAACGTAGTATTTAGGTGTTTGAGAAGTGTATGAGAGCATGATGAGAGAATGAATACGCAATAGAGACGGGAATAGAATAGACGTGTGTGTTTTCGGAAAGAGCAAGGCATCGTATGCAGTTATAGCCAACGAGAGGCACGAGGAGATGGGAAAAAACCCTGCGTATCATACAGCTAGGAGGGCGCGTATTATACGCATGGCCTCTGCTGTATATACGCAACGCCTCTACGTATATATTTTTCGCAAAAAAACGAAAATATTTTGATTTCCTCACGATTTTATTTCGTGATTTGGCCTTTGATTCCGACGCAGCCTAGGAACCCTTGCCTCTCCAAGCAAAGGAGTCTAGAGTGTTCTAGAAGATTCCACCGTATTCCGGGGTAATTTATAACTATGTGTATTTTGTATTTTTTTTGTATTATTTTCCTGCGTTATAAAAACTTATAAAAATCATAGAAAAATAATAGAAAAAATCAGAAAAATAATCTAAAATACTGGTGAGCTCGAAAATGTGAAGAGTGTGATGAAAAGTGGAAATTATGGAAGTCACCAATATAAATTATTTAAAAAAATCCTAAAAATAGAAAAGAAAACATAAAAAAGAAAATAATTAAAATATAATAAAAAATGTTTTTGCCCCTTTATTGTCCCTTTGCTCAATATTCCCGAGTATGGACACTCACGTATTTCCAACTTTATGAGGGTTTCTTCTAAAGCTCTTTTTCTAAGTCGAAACAATCGCGAGACGCGGTATGTTTCATTCACTGATTACTCTTTTGGCGGAGACACTTTCAAGGTGTCTACAGTAAGCCCCCATTTGACTGAGTCTGGAGAGACGATAGTCTCGTAAGACGAAAGTCAAGTTACGATTCGGATCGGAGAGAACCAAGACGTTCTCGGCACCTGAGTTACCCTTTTTCGTCCCGGTACCCTGCAAAACAAAGGTTAGTTTTACTGTAGCCGTGTCCACGTGCGTCTGATTTGCTTGCCTTTGGAATTTTAGTTGCGCGGAGCAAACTCCAAAACCGGAAGAGTGCGCGGAACTTCTTGAAGCGGTGAGAAGATTCCCAAAAACCCGAGAGATGCTGACGGAACTTTCTGTGCGAGGAGAAATTTCTAAGACCGGAAGATGTGCTGCGGAACTTCTGTATGCGGGAGAAGAGATTCCAAGACCCGAAGAATGTGCTGACGGCAACTTCTGTAGCGGAAGAAGATTCCAAGACCCGAAAGATGTGATGACGGAAACTCTTACGCGGGAGAAGATTTCCAAGACCCGAAAGATTTAATTGCTTGAGATTTTCTCTAGCGGGAGAAATCGGAGACTCGAAAGATGTAATTGCTTGAGATTCTCTGTAGCGGAGAATCGGAGGACCCGAAAAAGCTTGTGCTGGATTTGTGTACGGGGAGGGTAGACCCAAAAGATGCTTGTGCTAGGATTTTCTTGTAGCGGGAGAAATCGTAGACCCGAAAAGCTTGTGATGGATTTTTTGTAGGGGAGAAATCGTAGACCCGAAAGATGTTTGTGCTGGATTTTCTGTTAGCGGAGAAATCGCTAGAACCCGAAGTGTGCACTATGTGAACTTTCTGGTGCGGGATGGAAAATTCCAAACCCGAAGTGTGTAAAGGAGCTGTTGGTGTGAAGAAGCCCCCACTTTGACTGAGTCGAAGAGACGAAAGCTGTCGTAAGACGAAAGTCAAAGTATCCGATTTGGGACGGAGGGCAACCTCAGGAGTTCTGCATGTTAAGATGGCGCCTAGCCTTAGTGTGTGAGGTGGTGCAATGTGCAATGTTGCAATGTGCAATGTAATGTGGTTTGTGCAGGATCAATAGCATATGTGATGTATGTAAACTCAATGCCGCAATGATGCTTATGAGTGGGGTTTGCAATGAATATATGCTGTAATGCAAGTTCTATTCTTAGATAACTAATGGAAGTCACCTTTATGCCCATGGTGTTATTCAGGATGTTAGCTGTCCTTTATGTAATTAGGCAGTAGAAACTATAGATCATTTATTCTTTAAGTGCATATATACTCAGAAATGCTATCAGATACTTGATAATAAATTTGGATGCTCCATTGCTCATACTAACTTGGAAGGTTGTAATAACAACCTCAGGGATTTATCAGGGAGAACAAAAAGGAAAAACACGCAAGCTGTGTACTCAGGCCTGATCTATATCTGTCTCTTATACACATCTAGATGTGAAAACCCTACTAGTGAAAAGGTGTCAACACCTAACCTTGTCTCTTGTCCCCAAACAYGTGATATTCAAATTTCCAAGTCAATTCATGATTTGGGAAAGTCTTCCTCAGTTGGAGTCGAATACCCACCTGCTGACCTACCTTCCCATCCTCCTTTCACTGATCTCGAAACCTTTACCAACACACATTTAGATACTACCACCTCCAACCCAAAAAAACTCCACCTCATAACATAAACCAGAAAACACAAACACCAACTCCATCCCACGATGTCCTTCAACCAGGAGATATGGTCTCCAAAATTCCCACCACTGGCACTGTGGGACTCACCGGAGAGATCACCATCTCCCCTCCCCTTCCTTTTCCCTGGTTATCAATGGTGAACTTTAAGGTTTCTTCCAAGGACAGAGAGGCTCGAGACAGGGAGATCCCCTTTCTCCTTTGTTGTTTGTGCTCTATATGGACTATTTGTCTAGGCTTCTATCCAAGCTTGGCGATCATTCTAAGTTCAGGTTCCATCCTAGATGCTCTAGCATGAAGCTCAATCACTTGGTATTTGCAGGTGATCTAGTCATTTTTTTGCAAGGGTGACAAGCATTCAATTGAGTTAATTCTTAGGGCTTTGGCTTCTTTCACTGCTGCATCGGGCTTGATTGCTAATCCAGCAAAGTCTAACATTTATTTTTGCAATGTCCCTAATGAAACCAAACAACATATTCTCTCTACCTTTGGGTTTTTTAGAGGGTGCTTTGTCTTTTAAATATTTAGGGGTGCCTATTTCCTCTAAGAAGCTATCAGTTGAGGACTGCCATGTGTTGGYGGACACAAGAGGGTATAAAATGTATTCTGGGTATGAGTGGCTCCAACCTCAATACCCTGAAGTGCCTTGGTCAGGTTGGGTTTGGAACAGATGTGGAGTCCCAAAATATCGATTCATTTGCTGGTTGGCTACGTGGAGGAGGCTTAAGTTCARAAGTCACCTTTATGCCCATGGTGTTATTCAGGATGTTAGCTGTCCTTTATGTAATTAGGCAGTAGAAACTATAGATCATTTATTCTTTAAGTGCATATATACTCAGAAATGCTATCAGATACTTGATAATAAATTTGGATGCTCCATTGCTCATACTAACTTGGAAGGTTGTAATAACAACCTCAGGGATTTATCAGGGAGAACAAAAAGGAAAAACACGCAAGCTGTGTACTCAGGCCTGATCTATATAGTGTGGCACCAAAGGAATGACACAATTTGGCAAAGTAAGATCTCCCCTCCTGATCAGGTTATGTCTTATATGCTGCAACAAGTTTATCATAGAATTTCAACCCATAAGCCAAAGATGATTACTGTTGTTCACATAGCTTAGTTCCGCTCAGTGTTTCATACCTAATTCTTGACTTTCTGTTAGTTTTGTGTTGTTTTTTGGTTTTGTTTGAGGTTTGATGTTCAGTTGTTGCCATGTTTTTTTTGTTAGTAAGTACAAAGCAAGCAAGCACAGACAAACAAACACAACAACAAAGAAAACACAAAGATAAGAAACTCAACTAAGCCTACACCGCAACTTCCTATACCAGTCCCTTGCAATCCCCTGGATTTCTATCCTTCTAATGTTATCTAATCTCCTTAATGTTATTGTCGAACCCCGAAGATTTTCCYGAATTTCCGCACTCAAACCTCGTAACCTTCCTTTTAACCTTTGTAGAGCAATGTTACTACCAACACCCACCTTACAATGAGATCCAATATTTTCCACATCCTTCATCGCTTGATAGACCCCCTTTACAACCGCATTTACTTYATCCCAAGCAAAAACCAGCTGCCGATGACAAATCCCATTATCAATTGAGTGACCCCTTCTCCAAACTACCATGACCTGATTATGTTTTKTAAGATCCTTACCTTGCCAACACCCCACCTCAATGTCGCAGCTACTATCCTCTCCCAAATCATCAAGGTTCTCCGATCTCTCATTAGGTCTAACTTGAACTTCTTCCTTATTCTGTCTCATCTTCCTCCATAGTAAGATCTTATGAGTTGTCTCTTGGATATCCGTGATCATACCATTAGGATTAAGCCGATCACCTCGAAAAATGATCCCATTCCTACTTACCCAAATTGTCCATACGACCGCTAAAAAATGAATGCAACCAAAACCATTTGGTGCCATGTTTGGGTAGGTTATTATTGTCTTTGCTTCTGTTNTATGTCCTTTGCTCAATAGTTCCGAGTATGACCTCACGTATTTCCAACTTTTATGAGTTCAAAGCATCTTTTCTAAGTCGAAACAATCGCGAGACGCGGTATGTTTCATCACTGATTACTCTTTTGGGGAGACACTTTCAGGTTGGACCGGGCTTGGGGTAACACTTCATTCATGTCTTTGTTTCTAGAGACTAAGGTGGCCCATTTACCTAGAATTGAATCTGACCATACACCCATCATCCTCTCACTTTTCAATACTCAACCCAGAATGGGCCCAAGGCCATTCCGTTTCCAACCAATGTGGATCTCTTATCCAACTTTTGAGTGTTCATTTCAAAGCCATTGGACCGACCAATCGCTTGAATTACATGAAGCTTTGGCATTAACACAACATTCTCTTACTTACTGGAATAAACATGTGTTTGGCATCCTAAATCAAAGGAAAAAACGAGCCTTAGCGGGACTAGAGGGAACCCAAAAACACTTGGCCCAGTACCCCAACTCTCTTTCCTTACTTGACCGGGATCGATCTCTTAGAGAGGAGATCCAAACCATCCTCGAGTAAGAAGAGTGTTTGTGGTACATGAAAAGTAGGAACGATTGACTCGCCCTTGGTGATCGTAATACGACTTTTTTTCAAAAATGTGTCATTAATAGGAGGCGGGCCAACCGGATCCTCTCACTTAGGGACGGGGTTGGAAATCAAATAGTGGATCCAGAAGAAATTAAGGCCCATATTCGAGATTTCTATGTGGACCTTTTTTCTTTTGACCACTTGAGTTCTAGCTGGCCTACCACAACAAGTTTGGGCAGCATATCCTTAGCCTAGTGCCCAACTAATGAAGAAATCTAAGCCGTGCTGAAACGTATGAAACCATATAAGAGCCCGGGCCTAGACGGCTTCCATAATATTTTTTATCAAAAATGTTGGCACTTGGTTAAGGATAGTGTATGCCATTCCATTAAATCTTGGTTCAGGGACTTGGCCATACCCAATGATCTTAATCATGCCTTGATTTGTCTTATCCAAAGCAAGATAATCCGGAAACAATCAAACAATTTCGCCCCATAAGTCTATGCAACACACTTTATAAATTGTTGACAAAGATTTTGGTGGAAAGGTTAAAATATTGTTTACCAGACTTAATTACCCCAGATCAAAGTAGCTTTGTTAAAGGGAGGGGGGCGGAGTCTAATGTTGTGGTGGCCATCGAAATTATCCATTCAATGCGATACAAAAAGGGGAATTCGGGATGGTTTGTTTTAAAAATTGATCTCGAAAAAGCCTATGATCGCATGGAGTGGAGTTTTGTGAGGGAAAGTCTCTTAAGATGTGATTTTGACAAACCTACCATTGGCTTAATTATGCACTGTTTATCTTCAGCCTCTTCCTCGATTTTAGTCAATGGAGGTTTCACTGATCCTTTTTATCATACGAGAGGACTCCGACAAAGAAATCCTCTCTCTCCATACTTGTTTACCATTTGCATGAATTATCTTTCTACTTTGATTGCTCGTGCTAGTGACAGTAAACAGTGGACTCCGTTTTGAGTAGGCCAACAACAAGTGATGATCTCGCATCTCCTCTTTGCGGATGATCTCTTGATTTTCGGAAAAGAGGAGGATAAAACGGTCAAGGCGGTGCAAGAGGTGCTCAAGGAATTTAGTAGAGTTTTTGGCCAGAAAGTTAATGAAGAAAAAAGCATGCTTTTATTTTCAGATAACACCCTTCCAGAGGCTCGAAACCACATTGAGGGCATCTTGAATATTAATTCCACCTCCAACATTGGGAAGTACTTGGGCATTCCAATCTCCCCAAAAAGGCCAGCCAAGAATGAAGTCAGGTTCATTGTGAATAAAGTGAGACATAAATTAGCATATTGGAAGACCAACTATCTTTCGCAAGTGGGAAGATTGTGCCTTATACAATCGACTCTAAATGCGATTCCTAGTTATTATATGCAATGTATGTTTCTTCCCACTTCTACTCACAATGAACTTGATAGGATTGTGACCAATTTTTTCTGGGGTGATAAAGAAGATAAAAAGAAAATTCATTTAGTGGATAGGAGTCAAGTCTTGCGACCAAAACACATGGGTGGTATAGGGGCTTTTAACAGTGCTTTGAGGAATAGGGCACTTATGGATAAACTTGGGTGGAGATTGAGTCATGGCCCCTCTATCCTCGCCCAACAGTGCATTGCATCCAAGTATATTAGAACAAACTCAGTGACCCCTTTCCAGCGTGGTTCCACGGTTTGGAAGGGCGTTGGCAAAGGTTGGGACATCTTGAGGTCTAATATTACTTGGTGTGTGGGAGATGGGAGGAGTCTTAGCTTTTGGGATGAATCGTGGTGTATGGGTAAGTGTATCTGAGAATTAATCTCGGGTCCAATACCCAATAACCACCAAAATCTACTTGTTGTAGATTGTATTAGGGATGAGGAATGGGACCTTACAATTTTGTCCTTTGCACTTCCTCAATGTCTAATAGACCGCATTCTTAGTGTGCCAATCTCTGGGAGGTCAGACTCCTTTAGTAGCAATTTTGTAACTAAAGGAAAGTTCCAAACCTCCCAAGCTTACCACACCTTGTTTACCACTACACAGACTAACTTGGATTGGTTGTGGAAAAGCAACACAAATCCAAGAATTCGGGTCTTCTTGTGGTTGGCCTGGAGAGATAGATTACTGCATAAAATGGTGCTTACCCAACGACACATACTTACAGACCCGATGTGTAAATCTTGCCCTTATTTAGAAGATACCATTCATGTTTTAAGGGATTTTTGTGTTGCCAAAGCAATATGGGAAGGGTTTGTCCTTTCGGATGACTAAACCTTCGAGATTGGCTTTACGTGAACCTCACCTCTCGGAAACCTTCATCAATCCCTTGGACAACCTTATTCTCTTTCACTTGTTTTCATATTTGGAAAGCTTGTAACAAATGGGTGATGGAGAACAAAGCCCCCCCAAATCCAGACATTCTGATCCAACAAGCTTGGTCAAATGCCATGAAATTTAGTGCTGCCAAACCTGCCAGCCCCCTATTAATGGTCCAAGCCTGGTCTAATCCCTCTCAAGGTTGCCTAAACATGAATGTGGATGCCTCCTTCATTGGTAGCTCCGATTATGCTGGAATCGCAGGGGTGGTTAGAAATGATCAGGGCAGATGGGTTTTGGGTTTCAAAGCACGACATTTTACATAGTTAGCTATGGAAGCAGAGATTTGGAGTATTAAAATGGGTCTGAGTGTAATTAGGAGCCATTCCTTGTTTGATATCACTCTAGAAAGTGACTGTCAGGGAGCAATTGAGTTCTTGAGTGAAGAGAGTAACCCTCATGATTCATTATTTAATATCATATGTGATTGCAGGGAGTTGCTTTTACACACGAATGTCAACATTCAATATCGGCCTCGGCAATGTGACAGGCTTGCAGATCATTTGGCGAAGGAAGCACGGGTGGATTATAGTTTGGACCTAAAGGGGAGGATCTTCACAGACCCCAATCGATGTTGTAGTCATGTTTTAGATTTGCATGTTACTGCGCTTTCGAGTGGATGTAATGAAACTTTGTAATGTTTTAATTAAGTAATATAGCTTTCTACCCTTTTCACAAAAAAAATAAAAAAGTGATAACCAATAATATGTATACTTAGGGCTGTTCATAAAACGGTCCAGATTGGAATTTGGACCGGTTTGGACCGAACCAAGACCGGGACCGGCCCGACCCTGTACCATCGGTCCGGTCTCCAGTCCTTGAAAATTAGGGATTCCGAGTCGCCGGTCCGGTCCGGGTAAAACTCGGTGGTCCGCCGGTCTAAACCGACGACCCGATAATTTTAAAAAATTTGAATTTTCTTGTTTTTGTTTTGGGAAATGAATAACACAAGTACACAACAAGTCTAGTTCAATAATATGTTGTTCCTGTTTCTGCCGCCTTATCTTCTATTCTCTTCCCTCTTCTATGATGTTGCTGCTGCTGCTGCTACTGCCGCCTGCCAAGCTGCCACTCGTCCTCTCTTTCGGTTCCGCCGTGCTGTCGCACTCCTCTACTCCTCCGATCTCGTCCTCTGCTGGCTTCTTATATCCTGTCTCTTATACACATCTAGATGTGTATAAGAGACAGCAATAATATGTTGTTCCTGTTTCTGCCGCCTTATCTTCTATTCTCTTCCCTCTTCTATGATGTTGCTGCTGCTGCTGCTACTGCCGCCTGCCAAGCTGCCACTCGTCCTCTCTTTCGGTTCCGCCGTGCTGTCGCACTCCTCTACTCCTCCGATCTCGTCCTCTGCTGGCTTCTTATATCTTCATCTAAAAGCCTAGCAGTTTCATTTCAAGGTGGATTGTTTTCAAGGAATTTGAGCAAGAAAGTGACGAAGAATCCAGTGCCTTCTGCTGTTTCAAGTGTGAAGAAGGGAGCTCCTGAAATGAAGCAAAATTTGTCGAGGGTGACGCCGTGGCCAGGTAGGACTCGACCTCCCATTGCTAATTCATTCTGTAGAAGTGTTGATTTGGGGAGTTGTGAGAGTAATAAATCAGTTAATGGATCTGCTACCAAAGTTGTTAGAGCTTTGCAAGAGTCATTGGCTGGTGATTGTAAGCCTAATGGGAGTTTGAGTAAAGATGAAATTGTGAAGAGTGTTAGGGATGATGATAATGGTTGTGTTAGCCTGGGTTCAAAATCCGTTGTGAAGAGTGTTTGAGTAAGTTTTTTTTGGTTTAATTTGTTACTTAGACATTGAATTTGTAGTGTTTGTGTATTTGTGTTAATTTGTTTGTAACTATTATTACTGATTATATGTGCTTAATCATCTTTTCTTTGGTTTAATAATCTTTGGAAAATAATCATCTACTGCTTGCTTATGCTTAATCATCTTTGGAAAATAAAAATGTGAAAAATGATATACGTATAATGTATAATGTGGAAAATAAATACGAGGTTTTACAAGAATTTTTTTTTTAATAAAAACTAGTAATACCTAATCGGTCCAAATCGGTCAAAAACCAGACCAGACCGGAACCTGCAGGTCCGGTCCCGGTTCCAAATCTATCACTACCGGTCTGGTCCAAGTTTGTAAAATTTCTGAATTCCGGTCCACTGGTCCAGTCGAGTCCGGTCCAGTTCTAGACCGGTGTACAGTCCTATGTATACTTATGTTTACATAATCAATAACATCACTAAGTAAGTAAGACTATTTAATACCTGAATCGAGAACCCACCTTCATAACTTCTGAAATGACACAAACATGCAAAACAAAATGAAAAATTCAAAATTGGATTATCAAAATTATTGTGAAAATTGGAAGGGATGATTTTGAGAAAACTTTGAAACTAGTTTTTCTTTCTCTCTCTAGTTTTAGCCATGACGAGACAAAAAGGGACGAAGAAGAGCTCTCCGAAGGGGAAAATGGTCGGAAAATTGGGAATTCAATGGTGGATTTAAGCCTAAGTAAGAAGAAATCAATTTTGAAGGACAATTCGAGTCCGATTGTGGAGGGTTTTGTTTCGACAATGATCTCTGATGAAGCAATTGAGGACTGTATGCTGACTCCTGATGAATCTAGGCACGAACTGGTGTCTGGATCTCATGCTAAATCTCAACTCTCAGAATGGTTGAATGTGATGAAGGACTCAAAACGGATGATGATGACAGCAAGCAACAACAGAGGAGATTCGCTTATGATAGAGTCTGCCATTGTTGGTATTGATGGACTGATGAAGAAGGATACAATTGCCAGTAGTTCGGTCCAAATGGTGACAGATTATGGTAATTATGGAGCTCCGATTACTTATCCTAAGAACAGAGGTAGTGTGATTGTGGAGAATTTTGCCATTAATGATGGTGCTATTGATACAATTAAGGCTTCTACTGCTCTGAAGGGGAAGGAATTAGGGAGGACGAACCTTCAACTGCATAATGGAGGACAACGCAGGCCTGCTGAGGCAATTTGTGAAACACCTAATATTTCGATGTTGCAATTATCAGTAGATGATGTAGAGGATGAAATTGCTCATTGGAATCTTGTTGTTGCTTATTCTATTGGGGCTAGTCCTAATGTGCGTATGATGGAGGGTTTTACTAGACGTACGTGGGGGGATGCTAATGTTGATAAGGTGTTGTTTCTTAGAAATGATGCTTTTTTGATCCGATTTTTGAATGAAGAAACAAAGCAGAAGGCCCTGAATGAACCTTACATCTTGATGGATAGAAAACCACTAATTCTTAAACAATGGATTGATGGTATGGAGGTTTGTAATAGTGGGGTGACCAAAGTTCCTATTTGGGTTCAGCTCCCGGACCTACCTTTGAAGTATTGGGGATCTTCTTGTTTGCAGAAGATTGTGGAGTTGGTGGGAATGCCAATCCAAGTTGACTCTACTACTTAGAAGATGGAGAAGATATCTTATGCTAGGTATCTTGTGTAGTTGGAGATTGATGGGCACTTGCCCGAGGTGATAAAATTTGTAAATGAGTTGAGGCAAGTGATAGAACAAACAATTGTTTATGAGTGAAAGCCAATTTGATGCACTAAGTGTGGGGTTATGGGGCATATTGCTGACATATGTGTGCCTTTTAGGAAAGAATGGAGACCTAAATTTCCTGTGAGGAAAGAGCAAGTTCAGGGGCATGGTGAGGGTAAGCTAGTACTGAAGGAGGATAAGAAACTGTCTAATCCTGTTCAGATTGTAATGACAAAGGTGTCTAAGGAAGTGGAGGAGGGGATATGGTGATTCATTCTCTTAAGGATCCCATTATCCCTCTTCATTTACTCCCTAAGACAAAAGCAAAAAAATCAAGCTGTGGGTCCAATACGTGCTTCCAACTCTTTTGATGGACTTGAAGGTGGGGATGGAGTGAAGTTTGGTTTGTTTGATGAGGACAGTGGCCAGCAAGGAGCTGTTGTTCTCCCAACTTCTAACGGATAAAGTGATGATTTGGAATTTCAAAGGTCTTAATTGACCTCACAGACAAAGGGAGGTTAAAAATTTTATGGGGAATAATCATATTGGCTTGTGTTGTTTGTTGGAAACAAAATTGAGAGTTCATAATTTTGCTGCCATCACTCAGTTTCTTTTCCCAAGATGGTGTTTGGCCTCGAATTTTGATATGGTTGCTGGTGATAGAATATTATTAGCCTTGTTACCTGATTTTTTTTCAAATCTCCATTTTAGTCACAACAGAACAATTTATTTACACTCATATTGTGCATAAGACTTTGAGGAAACAATTTTATTGTACTTTTGTGTATGGCTTAACCTCAATTGCAGAGAAACTTGCTCTTTGGCAAGGGTTACAAACCTTTGGGGAAAAACTCAAGTCTCCCTGGTTGATCTCAGGGGATTTTAATAGTCCTTTGGGGTATGAGGACAAAATTTGGAGTAGGCTGAAATATGCAAAGTTTGTTGATTTTGCTAACTGTACCATTGCACGTGGCTTGGATGATATAGCTCATCAGGGGTGTAAGTACACTTGGAATAACAAGCAAGACGGTGCCCATAGAGTGTATTCTAGGATTGATAGAACAGTGGGGAATGAGGCTTGGCTATTGAAATTTGGTGAGGCTTATCATTCTTAAGGGTATTTTGATCATTGTCCAGCAATCATTCAATGGTCTCAAGATTTGCATCATAGGAAAATCCCTTTTAGATTCTCCAATATGTGGTGTGAACACCAGGACTTTAAGGAGGTTGTGCAGACAGCTTGGATGGGAACAGTTAGAGGCACTGAAATGTTTAAGGTGGTTTAGAATTTGAGAAAAGTTTAACATTCTCTGAAAGCTTTTCACAAGAGACATTATATTGAGGTTGAAGCTCAGTTTTATAAGCTGAGGAGTTTACTCTATGATACACAAATCCAAATTCATCAGAAGGGAGTAGATCCAGACTTGTTGAAACTTGAGCAGGATCTCTTCTTCCAGTATGCACCATTAGGAGCCAATATTATGCTTCTATGTCCTAGAAAGCTAAGTTAAAATGGCTAGAAATGGGAGATGAGAACACCTCTTTCTTTCATAAAAGCATAAAACTAAGGAGTTATCACCAGAGAATTATTGAAATTAAGAATATGCATGGTCATACTTATTATACCCCAAATTTCCTCAATGGCATAACTCCTCCTTCTCCTTCTTCTCCTTCTTCTCCTTCTTCTCCTTCCCGAATTTCCTCAATGGCATAACTCCTTCTTCTCCTTCTTCTTCTTCTCTAGTCTTCTCCCTCCTCCTCCTCCTCCTCCTCCCCTTCCTCCTCCTCCCCTCCTCCTCCTCTCCTCCCCTCCTCTCCTCCTCCTCTCTCCTCCTCCTCCTGCTTCTCCTCCCTCCTCTGCCTTCTCCTCTCTTCTCCTCCTCCTGCTTCTTCTCCTCCTCTCCTCCTCCTTCTTCTTCTCCTTCTTCTTCTTCTCCTCCTCTTTCTCCTCCTCCTCTTCTCTCCTCTCTTCCCTTCTCCTTCCTCCTCTTCCCTTCTCCTCCTCCTTCTTCCTCCCTTCTCTCCTCTTCTTCTCCTTCTTCTCCTCTCCTTCTCCTCCTCCTTCTCTCTCTCTCCTTTCCTCCTCCTTCTTCCCTTCTCCTCTCCTCTTCCTCCTCCTCTCCTCTCCTTCTCTCCCTCCTTCCTCTCTTCTCCTTCTCCTTCTCCCCTTCTCTCTTCTTCTTCTTCTCTCTTCTTCTTCTTCTCTCTTCTTCTCCTTCTTCTTCTTCTTCTTCTCTCTCTTCTTCTCCTTCTCTTCTTCTTCTTCTTCTTCTTCTTCTTCTTCTTCTTCTTTCTTCTTCTCCTTCTTCTTCTCCTTCCTTCTCTTCTCTTCTCTCTCCTTCTCCTTCTCCTTCCTCGCTTCTCCTTCTCCTTCTCCTTCCTCCCTTCTCCTTCTCCTTCTCCTCTCCTTCCCTTCCCTTCTCCTTCTCCTTCTCCTTCTTCTTCTTCTTCTTCTTTCTTCTCTTTTCTTCTTCTTTTCTTCTCTCTTCTTCTTCTTCTCTTCTTCTTCTTCTCTTCTTCTTCTTCTTCTTCTTCTCCTTCTTCTTCTTCTTCTTCCTTCTTCTTCTTCTTCTTCTTCTTCTTCTTCTTCTTCTTCTTCTTCTTCTTCTCTTCTTCTTCTTCTTCTTCTTTTCTTCTCTTCTTCTTCTTCTTCTTCTTCTCTTCTTCTCTTCTTCTCTTCTTCTTCTTCTTCTTCTTCTTCTTCTCTTCTTCTTCTTCTTCTTCTTCTTCTTCTCTTCTTCTTCTTCTTCTCTTCTTCTTCTCTTTCTTCTTCCTTTCTTCTTTCTCTCTTCTTCTTCTTCTTCTTCTTCTTCTTCTTCTTCTTCTTCTTCTTCTTTCTTCTTCTTCTTCTTCTTCTTTTCTTCTTTCTTCTTCTCTCTTCTCCTCTTTCTTTCTCTTCTTCTTCTTAAAATTGGATTTTTCTTTGACGGGAGTCAAAAGTCCGTCATATGGATTCATTTGGACCCCAACTCGTTCTTGGACCCATTATATTACCATATGAACCCACGGTACAAATTTTGGCAATCTTTCTGAAAATTGTCCGGAGACCTCATTTCGATGATGTATAATCCACGCTTTTCCGCCAATAAAACATGTTTCTGTGACCCAGCTTGAATTTGTCTAGAATTTCCGTTAAAACTTTTAGGTCATGAGAAGTGACTACTCCAACAGTTTCGAACCCAAATACTAAATGTGCTACCTCCTACGATTGTTTCGACGTTTTCTCGATTTTTCTTTGACGGGACTCAAAAGTCCACCGTATGGACTTATTTGGACACAAAATCGTTCTCGGACCCATTATATCATCATACGAACCTATGGTACAAATTTTGGCAATTTCTCCGAAAATTGTCCGGAAACCTCATTTCGATGATGTATAATCCACGGTTTTCGACCAAAAAAACGTGTCTCAGTGACCCGGTTCGAATTTGTCCTGAATTTCAGTCACACCTTTTAGGTCATGAGAAATGACTACTCCAACAGTTTCGGACCCAAATTCTAAGCGTGCTACCTCCTACGATTGTTTCGACGTTTTCTCGATTTTTCTTTGACGGGACTCAAATGTCCGCCGTTTGGACTCATTTAGACCCAAATTGTTCTTGGACCCATTATAATATCATATGAACCCATGGTACAAATTTTGGCAATCTTTCCGAAAATTGTCCGAAGACCTCATTTCAATGATGTATAATCCACGCTTTTCCGCCAAAAAAACATGTTTCGGTGACCCGGCTTGAATTTGTCCAGAATTTCCGTCAAAACTTCTAGGTCATGAGAAATGACTACTCCAACAGTTTCGAACCCAAATACTAAATGTGCTACCTCCTATGACTGTTTCGACGTTTTCTCGATTTTTCTTTGACGGGACTCAAAAGTACGTCGTATGGATTCATTTGGACCCCAACTCGTTCTTGGACCCATTATATTATGATACGAACCTATGGTACAAAATTTGGCAATTTTTCCGAAAATTGTCCGGAGACCTCATTTCTATGATGTAATCCACGCTTTTCGGCCAAAAAAACATGTCTCGGTAACCCGGTTCGAATTTGTCCAGAATTTCCGTCACACCTTTTAGGTCATGAGAAATGACTTCTCTAGCAGTTTCGGACCCAAATTCTAAGCGTGCTACATCCTACGTTTTTTTCGACGTTTTCTCGATTTTTCTTTGACGGGACTCAAAATTCCGCTGTTTGGACTCATTTGGACCCCAAATTGTTCTAGGACCCATTTTATTATCACACGAACCTATGGTACTAATTTTGGCAATCTTTCCGAAAATTGTTCGGAGACCTCATTTCGATGATGTATAATCCACGATTTTCGGCCAAAAAAACATGTTTCGGTGAACCGGCTAAAATTTATCTAAAATTTCCGTCACAACTACTAGGTCATGAGTAATGACTATGTCGACAATTTCGGACCCAAATTCTAAGCATACTGCCTCCTACGAGTGTTTCGACGTTTTCTCGTTTTTTGTTTAACGGGACTCAAAAGTCTGTCGTATGGACTCATTTGGACCCCAAACCGTTCTTGGACCCATTATATTACCATATGAACCCACTGTACAAATTTTGGCAATCTTTCTGAAAATTGTCCGGAGACCTCATTTCGATGATGTATAATCCACGCTTTTCCGCCAAAAAAACATGTTTCTATGACCCGGCTTGAATTTGTCTAGAATTTCCGTCAAAACTTTTAGGTCATGAGAAATGACTACTCCAACAGTTTCGAACCCAAATACTAAATGTGCTACCTCCTACGACTGTTTCAACGTTTTCTCGATTTTTCTTTGACGGGACTCAAAAGTCCACCGTATGGACTTATTTGGACACCAAATCGTTCTCGGACCCATTATATCATCATACGAACCTATGGTACAAATTTTAGCAA
This sequence comes from Bassia scoparia, assembly GCA_008642245.1. NCBI lineage: Eukaryota > Viridiplantae > Streptophyta > Magnoliopsida > Caryophyllales > Amaranthaceae > Bassia > Bassia scoparia. Next base: position 1,440 of record SNQN01006729.1, on the reverse strand, counting down.
TTTCTCCGAAAATATTCCGAAGACCTCATTTCGATGATGTATAATCCACGGTTTTCGACCAAAAAAACGTGTCTCTGTGACCCGGTTCGAATTTGTCCAGAATTTCAGTCACACCTTTTAGGTCATGAGAAATGACTAAACTAACACTTTCGGACCCAAATTCTAAGCGTGCTACCTCCTACGTCAGTTTCGACGTTTTCTCGATTTTTATTTGACGGGACTCAAAACTCCGCCGTTTGGACTCATTTGGACCCCAAATTGTTCTTCGATCCATTATATTACCATATGAAGCCATGGTAAAAATTTTGGCAATCTTGCCGAAAATTGTTCGAAGAACCTCATTTCGATGATGTATAATCCACGCTTTTCGGCCAAAAAAACATGTTTCGGTGACCCGACTTAAATTTATCCAGAATTTCCGTCACAACTTATAGGTCATGAGAAATGACTATGACGACAGTTTCGGACCCAAATTCTAACAATACTGCATCCTACGAGTGTTTCGAGTTTTTCTCGTTTTTTCTTTGACGGGACTCAAAAGTTCGCCGTATGGACTCATTTGGACCCTAAATCGTTCTTGGACCCATTATATTACTATATGAACCCATGGAAAAATTTTTGGTAATATTTCCGAAAATTGTCCGGAGACCTCATTTCGATGATGTATAATCCACGCTTTTCGACCAAAAAAACATGTTTCGGTGACCCGGCTTAAATTTGTCCAGAATATCCGTCAAAAACTTCTAGGTCATGAGAAATGACTATGTCGAGAGTTTGGACACAAATTCTAAGCATACCGCCTCCTATGAGTGTTTCGACTTTTTCTCATTTTTTCTTTGTCGGGACTCAAAATTCTGCCGTATGGACTCATTGGGACCCCAAATCGTTCTTGGACCCATTATATTATCATACGAACCTATGGTAGAAATTTTGGCAATCTTTCCGAAAATTGTCCGGAAACCTCATTTAGATGATATATAATCCACACTTTTCGGCCAAAATAACATGTCTCGGTGACCCGGTTCGAATTTGTCCAGAATTTCAGTCACACCTTTCAGTTCATGAGAAATGACTACACCAACACTTTCGGACCCAAATTCTAAGCGTGCTACCTCCTACATCTGTTTCGACGTTTTCTCGATTTTTATTTGACGGGACTCAAAAGTCCGCCGTTGGACTCATTTGGACCCCAAATTGTTTTTGGCCCCATTATATTACCATATGAACCCATGGTACAAATTTTGGCAATCTTTCCGAAAATTGTCCGTAGACCTCATTTCGATGATGTATAATCCACGCTTTTCGGCCAAAAAAACATGTCTCGGTGACCCGGCTTGAATTTGTCCAGAATTTTCGTCAAAATTTCTAGGTCATGAGAAATGACTATGTCGAGAGTTTGGACACAAATTCTAAGCAT
>SNQN01006728.1:18225-36954 GCA_008642245.1 Bassia scoparia | reverse complement strand
TAATATGACATATATATCTCTATTATATAAGTCAAGGGGGAGCAATGATGTCCCCTTGAAAAATACAAATATGCCCTTCACTTAACTTATTATATAATTAGACAAAGATATCATTCAACAAATAATTCAAATTATTTGCCAAATGTAACGTAATCAATTCCACAATTAATGTTAGATATAATTCAAAAAATATTGCCCAATATAACATGTAATAATCCATGTAAAAAATTCAGTTAGGATCAAATTAAAGCATAATTCACTCAAATTAAAACATTAAAAAAAGAGAGTTTTTCACAAGTAATGAGATAATAGGAAAACAAAATATTATTGAATTGAAGTTTAAATTGACTCTCAAATAAACGAAGGGAGTTTTTTTTTACGATGCATAAAAGTTTCTGATAAATAAGAGATACAGTAAAAAAAACATGACTACTAATAACACGGGAAAATAAAATTTCAATAAAAACACCAAGTACCTATGTTTTAGTGTGTTTTTTATCCATAGATTTTTTTTAGTATTTTGCAACATGTATAATAGATATTAGATGTACAACTAAAATAATGTTGAATTTCAATACATAAATAAAAACGAGACTTTTTTTTTTTTTACAAGAAAACGAGACTTTAATTAATAGTAAATGTTCAATAATTTTTCAACTTATATTTAATTTTATAATGATTTTATTTTTATCTCATAAAATAAACAAGACTTAATGTGCAAAAATGAAGACTAGATCTTCGGAAAGACACCAATAAATCTATAAAAAAAATTCTCATGCATCAATTTCACGGAGCACTAAAACAATAAAAAATAAAAATAAAGCTGCGCGCATCGCGTGAATAAAAGACTAGTACATAATATATTATAGCATAAAAAAAATATACAGAATCTCTATTATATAAGGGAAGGGGGGAGGAAGATGGTGTCCCCCCCTCTTAAAAGACCTTTATACCCTTAATGAAATTTAAAAATTATAAATTGATGTGCCTAAATTATCCCTTTAGTAATTATGTGATTAAATATGAAAACTGCATTTATTATGCGAGTTAATTAGTCAAAAACATTAAACAATGAACATTATTTCAAATTGTATTAAAACATTAATGGTTTTATTTTGTTGTTTGCTTGTTTGAGATAGATTTCTAAATGTTTATCCGATTTAGAATTTATTTATTTTAAACTCCAACTTATACATTTTTTTATAATAAAATAATAATATTATTATTTTAATCCATCATATTAAATAAAAAATTATAATCTAGATTACTGACGAAAAAATCAATTTTCAACTCACATTTATTATATTTTTTTATTTACATCAATAAAATCTTATAAATTAACAAATTTCTAACATCAGCACAATTAACAATCTTACATTTACTCAATCCTTTTGTTTTGAATTCGTGAGACTGAAAACTAGCATTCAGCACGCACATCACTCACAAATGACCTCCGGAAACCACATTACAAGGAAATCTATAATAACATGATTCGACTAATCAATATGATCTTGACTAGTTTCTAAAATGTGCATAATTACTTCAATTTTCATTCACGTTATGTTTAATTCAACTTATTAAATCATTATGTATTTTTATAAAAAATATAGGGGGAGAATTTACTCCATCTTATTTCGTAACTGTAATAATAAAATATGTCCTCTTATTTTATACTTAACTAAACGTAAAAACTTAATCTATCCACCGGGTTGACTACCCACCACTAATATATGTTGTAGTGCATTGAAAGACGAGCCCACTTGTTTAAAATAATATATAGTTTAATGCTTTATAGTTGAGTTTCAACCCGTGTAGGTGTACAAATGTCCTAACTAAACTACTACTTATTATACACTAGTATATTGTGTGTCCCAACAATCCAACCATTTGTCGCCCTAAGACGTGCTTCTTTGGGCCTGTTACATTAACTGAAATCAACTAACTGAACTGAACTGAATTGAATATTTTATGAGAGACAGAAATGGTTAAGAACTGAATTGAACTGAACTGAAACGAATGGAGCTGAATTGAACTGAACTTGAAAATAAGCTATGTAAACAAGCCCTTTGTCTTTCAAGTGGTTCAATTATATTGAATTGAGAAGTTGAGTGTTAAAGAGATTGATATTCAATCTCAGTTTGATAAACACAGCAAGATTAGTTTGAATCAGTTTGATAAACACAGCAAAGATTAGTTTAGAATTATTAGGTCTAAGTTTGTGCTTTAAGTGATTGTGTGTTTGGAATAATAGAGAACTAGGGTTTCTGAAAATATGAGGAAATTAATTATTCCTCTTGCCTCTCTTTCAACCGTGAGAGCACAATATATACTACTAACTAGTATTCAAGTCCGACGTTGTCCGGTCATACATTTTAATTTTACTTTTGTAAATATATTATTTACTATTAATTGATTTCACCATTTTTGATACATGGGATAAGTATAATTAAAACCGATATAATGAAATTATATTGTACAATTAGTCAAACAAGTTGCAAAACTCATAAATTATGATAAAATTATACTGTAGTATTTGAAGGAAGGTTTCAAACTTAATACTTAAAAAAAATATATATGCTGGTGTATTATTAATTATATATAATTGAAGTGTTGCACTACATTAATTTATCAATCCACATGAAAAAATGATAATTTATTAGTTATGAATCAAGCAAAAGATTGAGCAAATCAAAAATATAATGTCATTATCTTTATTTTCTCTCCTACTCCGTACATATTATTATTATTGCATATATTATCGCACACTTTCAACGATGAGCATGTATCAATAGATATTTTGACCTTAAAAATTATAAATTATAAATGGAAAAAAGGTTCAACTTATTATACATTTATTATATAATTATTATATTATAATGTAGTATATTCATGGAATCTTAAATAGAAAAAATGAGTTAAATGATAAAAATAAAATAAGGAGACGAAAAGAAATAGAGGGAAAAAAATAGAAAATGATAATATTTTAAAGAATTAAAAAATATTATATAAGATTTTGTATATATAATTACATGATACATGTCGCATATCGACACTTTCATGATTCTACCTCAAATGGAGACCACGTGCGTTCCTACGTTGTTTGCACGCACAACAAGGAAAATTGCTTCGGCCGACCACGATATCGATCGATTATCGTCAGTAACAGGGGTTACCGACCGATTATCGTCCGTAATCGTTGTCGGAAATACATTCGTCGAAATTCCAAAGATACCGACCGATAATCGTCGGAGCATTTACCGACCATTACCGACCAATTACCGACCCATAACATCCGACCATTTTTTGGAGGAAAAATTGATTACCGACCGACATCGCGTCTGTAATCCAATTTTTCCCTCCATTTTGAAGGGACAATGGAGTGATACCGACCGACCTATCGGTCGTAATCACCCATACTTATTTTTTTAATTAAAAATTCTCCATTACCGACCGACTATCTCTGCGGTATTCACTCCATATTATTATTTTTAATTTAAAAATTGCCCCTTACGACCATTTTCCTCGTGGATCACTGCAAATTATTTTTTTTATTCTAAAATGCCATTTACCGACCGAAATTCGGCGGTAAAAGTCAAATATTTGTATATTTGACTTTTACCGACCGAAAATCGGTCGGTAAATACGTTGGTATGTGATAAAAAAAAGGAGGACTCTAGAGGTTGTCAGACAAACTTTCTAAAGCTTTCATCAAATGCAATCACAAATTCAAACACTTAAAATAAACAATAATTAAACAGAACAAAATCCCATATTATTAAATCTAACATAATTATTCTGAGGCATATGATTCAATGGCTATTTGTGAAGTGACAATTCTTCCTGATTTCTCCTTTGTTCCTACTACTGTACTCCTTGTCTAGGAATACTTGTGCTCATTTTGACCCTGCATTTACTTCTTTGGCATTGCCTTTTCAACTCCTCTAGACTTCGCAGCGTCCAGGATTGGGAAATGCTTCCCTGATCCTGGAAGTTGTATAGCGGTCACGAATGTACCGCATCTCACTCTTCCCGTTGAATTGTTTACCTACAAATCACACCATATTACATCAGAAGAGCATTCATAACACACAGCCTTGTTCAGAGGTTACATAGCATGGATGTTTATGCACAAGTGACCACCCTCGTCTTAGTATGAACCCGTCTTATCAAGCTGAGTGAAATTCGCGTTAATTACAACCTTAAAAACAACTTAGAAAACAAATAGTTCTAAAATCTAATTGCTTTCAGACCAGTCGAATACAAAAGATAGACCAGGCTTCTTGCCTTTGGCTAACCCTAAAAAAAAAGAAATAAGATAGTCTAGGGAGGTACCCAAGACTGAATGAAGACAAGCTAATACATACTCTGACACCAGGAAAAGAATACATTACTTAAAAAGACATATTTTGTAAAACCAACATTTGCCTTGAGCTAACAGTCTCAACACCAATAAAATGCCCCAGAAAAACTGGAAGACAAAAACAAGGGCAACATTAATCCATATATTGAAACTTACTCAGGACTTCTTTTTCATATCCAAAGTCTGTGCCGGCTTTAAAGTCTCTGATACGTCTTTCATAGCATCCTGTCAATGATAAAAAGAAAATAGCATTTCACCAAATATTCAATTGCAAAGTTGCACCAACTTCAACAAAGATACTTTAAAGTAGATTATGTCTCACTATTACAACTAATTAGACTATGAACAAAAATAAAAACATAGCTAACCTGTAACTTAGATTCAAAGTCTTCAGGGACCATTGCATTAGATAACTCATGGTTTAGTTCAAGTCCCAGCAGCAACCTGTATGCCTACATCGTCATTCAATTAACTTATCAGAGACACCTCAAAAGTCAAAACAATGACAATTCTTTAAATTGTTTATTTTGCCAACCTCTAGATAAGGAGAGAAATAAGATATGACAGTTAAAATTATTATCATCAATGCCTTATCAAACTAATGCTTCAAGATTTACAGTATAAATAATACTAGTCCTAAGAAAGGATCTTAACAGTAAACTCTTAATTCTGTCAACTACAATGACCAACATCTTTGCAACTAACACGTTATAAGAAATCTCACCCCTCCAGCACCAGGCACCATGCTGGAGCAACACAACATTGGCTTCCTTAAAACATCAACAGCCTTCAGGTTTGCAAGCATACAGAGCCTGAAGCACAATCAGAAAAATCACAATCAGGTGTGTAATAGCCTCACATAAAGTTAGAAAATTAAACACAAATAAAAGACGTACCGACCTTCAATAGTAACGACAACCAGAATTGAACCAAATTAATGGAATCGATTGATCTATCGCTTTGTGTTGCACAAGAAATGCAATTCACAGACTCTCAGTCCAAGTTTTGCTTCATCATAATACTTTGATCGAGCATAAGTTTGAGATATCCCTGTTGAGTCCAGTGTCCACCATATAAAAGATGTATTTTAGAATCATAGTTATAATACATCAAAAAATCTGCATTTATGGACAATAATTGAACACGAAATCTTGAGAGAACAACCTCAACTTCTTTATTGAGCTTTATATCTCTAAGGAATTGATTTTTATGAAGTCAAAACCATTCCTCATCCACCAAATAGCCCTTTGAATCTGTAACAAGCGTTTTAACACCACAATTGCAGACAATCAATATTAAAAATAGGAAGAATTATGAGAAACAACCTTTTCTATGCAGTTTTTTGCAAGAAGAAACAACCTTTTAAAATTATTTGCATTTAACAACCTTAAGCACTTTTGTTTTATTGTGAGATCAAACCTCAAGCTATTTTAGATGCTAAAGATTTCAACAAAAGTGTTAGTCAAGCATTGACGCCTTTAGATAACTGTGGAAAAAAAAAGCCCTGAAGTTTGAGCTTGCAAGAAAACCTTATTATGGTTGTTCAATGCCAAAAAAAAAGTCATCTTTACTAAAATCAACACAGAATAAATATTGAATTTATTTTGAACAATTAGCATTGACTAATAGATATATCTGATGAGAGCATGACTAATAACTGGTGGCCAAACTTATAAACACAGCTAAAAGAATACTCCTTGGCAACTAATTAACATGCTTGATGGAAAAGTATATCACATCTCTCACAATCTTTCCATACTTCACCCTCATCAATAAAAGCTAACACCTTTCGAACACAATTTATCAACAGCAAAAGATATAAGATTAATTTTTAGTCTAGATAAATATGCCAAAAAATTATACATAGTGAGAAAAAAAGATCAACGGATAACACTAGGTGAGGAACTTAAACATGACAAATTCACAATTATGTATAAAGACCAAGTCCAAATTTCTTTATGATGGAAAATTTTACTACTCCATCTCTGAAAAAAAAATACTTCTCATTCTAAGATGCTAATTCATACGCAAGGACAGGACTACAGAATGAATCATAATCATAATTTGTAAGATTTACATGATCTGAACAATAACTTTAATACAATTCATATGGTGAAAAGAATACCAAGTGAAACAGCATTAAACAAATGTCTATGAACTACACAAAATCATTTTACCTGATACTGAAATAGAACTGCACCATAAGCGAGAAGCTATTGTTATCATGTATTGTTTTCAGCATATTGATATAATCAAGCAGGAAGTCCTGTGTCAATCACCTCTTAGACTTGCAGAGATCAAGTAGTGGACTCTCCATGATATGAAGAACGGCCGAAATGACAGCACGTAAACATAGTTCCTCTGCCAATTCTGGATGCTCAAATACATATCTTCGTCAGAACCCTGACATCATGCAAGTATAAGAAAATCATTCATAATTTCCTATGTAAAGATTTTAAACGCTCCTCTCGTCATCAACAGTAAAGTCTCCAACTGAAATATGACACTATAGATAGTAGACCACTGACTCATAAATCACTCTGAGTGCTGCCAAGTTCAACCACATGATTCGTTCAGCAGCTTCACTTCCTTCCTAGCGTCCATACGCTGCATAGTCATACAGAACAAAATTAGTAGACCATGACATTTATATGACAAATATTGCCAAAACGTAAAATTATGAACTCTAATACACAGTAACAACAACATATGAAGCACCATGACGCACTACGCAGTTACACACACATATCGATTTGATAGCAACAAAACCAAACATACCATCTCTCTTACAATTATCATAAAACATCTCATCTAATCCCTCATATAGGCGATAATATCCTTTCATTGGCCGCTCTGTGAAGTCAGGTGTAATAGAGCGAAGAAAGATAAGCTAACCAGGTCTACCCATCTTTGTCATCCCATACGAAATAAGTGTCTTCTACTTGACTACAGCAGACCACGTACAACAAGAGATCATGGAAATCAACAGCCAACACAAGACCTTCTATCACACATGACAATGAAGCATTGATTAATATCCTATCATATCAGCACTCATCAGTTGCCATCAACAACTTTCTAGACACCAAAGCTCTCTTGTATAACTCCTAGCTATCTCATTAGTTTAGTAAGTTATATATTGTTGATTTCGCGATCAGCATTAGTTACAATTCCGAGATACAAAATGCACCAAAAAAAACATAAAACCATTGAAAAAGAGTTTCTGCTCTGTTTAACACACATGACACCATACAGGGAACAACAAGTAATAATAGAGACTGAAAAACAGAGTAGCTACTTTGCATCTTTCATCAAAATACTGCTTGCGAGTACTTTAAAGCCTTTGGATTCAGCAAGAATCTCGTAGCCTTTTGTTCCTCGATCTAATAATAACAACATTCGAGTTAGCTTATTGCGCCATCACCTTGAACTGAACTACACCAAACGCAACACAACATTTCCTACCAAAAAAATACTATAATCACTAAAATACAGTTAGATTCATTAGTATAGCAATTAATAAATACCCAAATGCAACAACATTAAACAATTCTATAAAACTCAATAAAATACTTCAGATATTATACATTGATAAACAAATGAAAAAAGAAACATTTCAAATACATTAACAAAACTTACGATGTTCATATTATAGAAGCCACCAGCTGCCTGCAACCACGCAAACACAAAATCAAATTAGCATGAGATTAGACAACAAATGACAATCTAGCAAATCAATAAAAGGACCCCAATTACGATTACAGTAAAAAAGGCATCTCATTTTTAAATTCTAGGTTAGTAGCGTACAACAACTTTTTAAAAAAAATAGCCTCCAAAAGTAGAAATCACTTTAAAAATGCGCGACTTGAAATGCAACTACATTCAATTAACTCATACCAAAAAAAAAATAAATCGAAAAAATATCTGTTAAGAATAAGAGAATAATAACCACTTTCTGAGAAAGTGGAATTAACGCCAGTCAGTATGCATGTAACAACATATTACGAAGTTGTCCGATTGATATGAAAATGAAAAAAAAAAATCTAGAATATTCGAATTCACAAAAGAAAATATGAAATCTTGATATTCAACCAAAGCGAAAACCCTAATTTTCGAAAATTTTGAAATAAAAAACAGAAAAAAAAACTTGACAACCCAAAATCAACAACAAAGATACAAAATTAGAGAAAAACCCTAGATCTAAAGGAATTTTCAAAAATCTGTAAAAACTTACCAGAGAGGAATCGAGGAAGGGAGATCGGTGCAACCAACTCGAGAGGCTTGAGGTGAGAAGGTGTAAGGAGAGGAGAGAGATGAAACGGAGAATAAGAGAGTTAAGATGAGAGAGAGGAAGGATTGATGAGATATGAGGTTAAATGAGAGGAAGAGGGAGTGAGAGGATGAAACGAAAGAAGAGGCGTTCACAAGAAAGAAGAAGGAAAGCGAAAAAAAATAGCTTTTTTATTTTAAAAAAAACCTACCGACCGAAAATTCGGCGGGTTACACCGACCGATTAAAAATCGTACGGTAAAATTATTTCATTTTTTTAAAAAAAAACTAGAACACAGAGGGGTTAAATTCCCAAAACATCACCGAACGATTTGAAATCCGGGTACGACCGATAATTCGGTCGTGTGATGTTTGGAATTTTTTTTTTTAAATTGAAAATCGGATGGGTTTGTATAATTCAAAGGATCACCGAACCGATTATTCGGCTCTCGTACACCGACCGATTTTAAAATCGGTCCCGTTTAATACCGACCGAATTGTCACCGGTAAGATACACCGACCAACTTGCCTTCCCACGGCCTCCGCCATTCTCGAGGCCAGTGAATAGCGACCGATTTTCTTCGATCGATAATTTCGGTCGGCCTTTACACGAAATTCTTGTAGTTGACGTCTTTTAATAAATTATAGTTGTAGATAAACAAGATAGAATAACAATACTAGACTTACAATACCTGTGAGACCACAATACATACTACTCAAACCGATGACGAGCACATAGTATACTACACCAATATATACTACTGAGTAAAAGATAGAATAATTCTAAAAATTCTACCCTACTATCTCCTCTCAAACTCGCCACTAAGTTTAACATCCCCCCGCCCCCCCCCCGTCCCAAGTTGGACCGGACAAAACCTCTGTGAGCCCGACCTTCACAATCGAATCCTACTCGACCGCACCATACACTCCGCCGAACGTAATGACAATCAATCTCGAATATGTTTTGTACGTCGTGAAAACACGAGATTTGCACAATGTAGTGAAAGAGATTTCTATCTCTCACAACACATAATGAGCTACCCTAAGGGCGTAGTGTAGAACCCCGCCTCCAGGATCAAGTAAACACAGCGCCTTCAAAATACTTCCAGCGGCATTGCGTCCCGGAATACCAGAGAATCCCATACTTACCCTCCACTTGTCAGCTTGCAATCTGTGACATCGCTTCTATATTCAGATTCAGCAGAGGACTTGAAGTAGTTTTTTGCTTCATTTGTCTCCATGATACCCAAGCTATCTCCCAAATAGAACATGAATACCTGAAAAGTGTGATCTTCTTGCTTTGAGCCAAGACATGCCCCCAATCTGCAATCAAAATAAACACCATAGAGAAAGTGTGCTGTGAAAATGAAGTCTTAAGTCGAGATACCTTGCCAGATATCTCCAAAAATTGCATGGCTTGACCTGCCAAATGGGGTTCGAGTGGCAATTCAGAACTTGACTTAATTGTTGCAACGCAAAGAATATCGGGCCTTGTTAAATTCTATAAAAGGAAGCCCATTCATCAAGGCCTTTGCTTTTGGTTCCTCACTAATAACTAGTGTACCTAGGTTGGCACGTGATCCAAGGTGATTCCCCATATTGGTTGTGCAACACTTGATTTCGTTACCTACCCAGATTTATGCCAAGCCTATGAGCTGTACAGTTGGTCATGATTCAGGTATTAAGCAGAGACCTGTACTTTATATACCTTATATATATATTATTATCCCTAGCTAAATAACTCAACTATTTATACTATATATATATACTATATATATATATATTATATATATATTATATATATATATAATATAAATATATACATATATATATATATATATAGTAATATATATATATATGTACATTACACTCAGATTGCCGAACCCACAATACAACAACATCAATAAATCATCAAGATCTTCAACTTATTGCATTTCTCTACCTTCTCCTCCAATCACTGCACTCACGCACCTCAAATCAGAGTTAATGCTTCACTCTACAAATTCAAGTATTAAAATTTGGCCAATTAAGCTTCAAAACACCTCAGGATCTTCAAGTTTCGCCTCTTCCGATCCAAACTTAATGCCACAAGGTAAAGTGTTGCCGTGGGTTTATTGGCATTGTTTGAACAATAGAGTAAACTCATCAGACATCCTTTGAACCAACCACAGTATTGCATGAAGATTGTTGTTTATGAGTCGTTGATCTGTTTAAGTATGTGTGTTCTTCGCTTGATCTGATGGAGACTGCTCATCTCTAGTGAGTAAAGTGATGGCACGTAACGTATGTCGCTTAGCGAAACCATTAAGTTAGCCTTTCCTTAGACAAGGATGCTCAGAGCATAACGTTGTAGGGAAAAGCTTACCCTGATCTATGGACTCGGCAGTAGCTAAAAGCATTGCTAAGCTTCAACCAGTGAGCTGATCATTTCAGCTAAAACTTAAGACCATAGCCTGGGTGAAGCCGAAGTATTTCTTGGATTGAGACGCCTTACTTCCCTAGAAGGATTAGAATGTTTGACAAATCTCAAAGCCTTAGAGTGTCCCGAACACATGAAAGTAATAAGTGCTTAGGATTTTATCTTAATGATACTGCTGATGCTTTGTGGTTCCAAGAGAGAATTTGAAAACCTACTAACTTTGAGCGGAAAACCTTTTTAATAAGAGCTTACGGAACGAGTTATCCACACATCCAGTTTATCCGACGTCACAAGCCTACTGGGAAAGTGGAAAGAGTGCGTAACGAGAACCATCTGATTGATTGTCTCCTGCGATGGCCCAGAACAACCGAAAGACATAAATTCCGCTGCCAAGCAATCAAGCAGAAAAATGTAGAAGATAATAGCAATGCTACTGGGCCTCATTGTCAGCAATGGGCAGAAAAGAGACTGAAAGTCCTCTAAAGTTGTCACGGTACCTTGCTCTAATCCATTATGCTATGTAACCCCTGATTAAACTTTGTTGATTCTCATGTACCTCTCTTTGTTCCCACCACCTGTTGTCAACCCAATTAAACTTTTCTGTTCGAGCCCTAAAATTGTTTTATCTATTTATTGCCCATGGCAAGTCATCCTTAGTGATAAATTCAGCCTTGAAGCTTATCCTTAACACACCGAGAGAAGCCGTTTTTTACCATTAACTCTTGAGTCAGATGCTTAGCAATCACTTTGCAGTCTTTCCCCGGACCGTGAATTAACTTGGATACTATCAGGCTACGTTGAACTTAAGCGAAGATTACTGAAATCTACGTAAGGGATTTAGTGGAGAAGGTGTGACCCCTCTACGAGTCTTACAGAAATCCGAAAAGTTAGGAGACAAGTTTGAGTATGACTGAAAGTCGGATGATGTAATAGTAAAAGTTACCAGTATATTTCTGTTGTGTGAAAGGACTTGCAGCGAGCGAGAGAGTAAAAGAATAGAGCATGTAAGTGGTATATTGATTATTAAATGTTTTCGTTCTATATGAGATTTCGGAGTTGCTAACTAGAGAAACGTTGAGTTCACCATAAGTTATTTCGAGACTGGCATTGCTCACAATAAACCTAGGAATGACACACGAAGTTAGATTAATGATTCGATTCAGAATTGTTATAAAGAAGTCTAATAGCCTAGTGCCACACTTGTGAGAAACACCAATTTTTAATTGTGGAAAAGAAATTATGAAAATTTTTCGACTTGCGTAGTATTGGGAATTAAAAGTATGTCACTATAGGAGATGAGTCCATTTACCGAGATAGATAAACTGTGTATGACAGTACAAAGAGTTGAGTGATTTTGGGTGACTTGAAGTTCAAGATATCACCAGTTGAGGGTTGGCTAACAAAAACATTCCAAAACCTACTTAGAGATCGTCTCCGTTCTTGGTGCACTGCTGAGGTTTCATGATCCATGCATTTTGGGTTAAACCTACAATATATTCGAGGATTAATAAGTTGGTCTCACACTAATTAGGAGTTACAGACGAACAGCGATTTCACTTCGAGTAATAGACAAGAATTGATGTTCATGTTTTATTATAATATCGTTCGTATCATTCGATGCCATGAGGAGAACATTGTTGCCGAACTTTGTAGCACTGTTCTTAGAAACACTTTGAATCATAGGTATTGTTTGTCATGTTTTTTTCAACACATGTAAGCTGTGAATTGGCCATGAAAGTTGTCTGTCCTTTGTGTCAGTACCACTTTCTAAGAAACCTATTTCTGTGCGAAAACTGCAAGGCTTAAGAGAGGTTATGTGCAGTGTCCCCATGCCTGTAGAATGTGACTCGATTGTCGATTGACTTTATGTATTCAGGTTAACCGCAGATCTTAGGAGGTTTGTTAGGGGACTTCTCAAAACTAGCAAGACCATAACCAATGTGATAAAAAGGAGACCAAGATTTAGAGTGGAATAAACAGGTGTGTCAGCTTTCGAAGATCCTTAAAAAAATCGGTTGACAACCGCCTAGTGACTAGCATGGCCCGATGGACCATGAACGAATTGCCGCTTGTATACTCAGGCATCACAAACTTAGCCGAGTTATGCGATCAGAATAGAAAAAGGTGATGATGAGGATGTTGAGTGCTATTTGTCCAATGGACCTCGGCACACTTGATGTAATTAGAAACAGACACCAGTATTTGCGGATTTTTGCAAGATTATAGAGACCAAGTATACGAAATTTGAGGAATTGTGCTAAAAGTGAATTACAAGTTATAGATGAATTCAGATATTAAGGCAAGTAATGTGTCATAATAAATTTGTGGTTGATTTGAGACAAGATCCGGAGGAAGTGACCTTATACAAAAAATTAGAGGATTATATAGACCCTGAAACATGAAAAGAAGAGAACATTGATTTCGTTTCCAGAAAGCCTACTAACATGCGAGGGAGTGCCCAGGCCTCTGCAAGTGGGGATATCCATATTACTGAGACTGTATTATTTCTCTTGATCTCTAATTTCTCAATGAATTAATTATATATTATTACTTTGTTTTGCATGATTTCAATTAAAGGCCAACTAATGTTAATTTGGTTAATTAAAAATAGGAAATTGGGATTTCATGTTTTAAGGGTTAAGATTAAATTATATACTAGTTTTGGTTATATAATAAAAATTGGTTGACATCCAAAAGTTGAATTTTATGCTTTAAACACCAAATTTCAATTGGTTTAAAGGGTTTTTGGAAGTTTTTTGATGAATCTAAATCATTGTTTTAGATATGAATTAAGCTTGTTTAGTTGTGACTGTAAATATATTATACAAACTTAGACTTTTTGTGTTACGAAGTTTTTAAAATTTCAGAATTCGTCGTTGAATATTCGAGAGCAGATATTGAAAAGTTTTCAGCATCAAAATCAACGGTTAATTTAATTTTACAATTGAGCAATATTTTTGGGTTTTTAAGTTTGCATTAAGGGAAATTTCCAGAATATTCAATTGAATGTAAAGTGTTGAAATTTCTTATTGAAAAGTTAGTTTTCATATTTTTCAAGCTCAAGACTATAGTATATTATCATACATCAAATAGGTGAGTAGGAAAAAAATATTATTGATGGTTTTCGAGGCTTATTAAGCTTCTTAGTATTGCTGTAAATTACGTGCTAAGTGTATGCATCGATTGTAATATGATAGAGGAGACTTCGAAGTCGATTCCGAGTTCTGGATTGACTTTTTATTCAATGGCTCAAGGTACTATACTTGCGAAATCCTTGATAATGTGTGCTAAGTTAATTGGAAGCATAGAGGCATGTTAGGAAACTTACCATGGAATTTGGTAGTCCCGAATAAGTGCTTTATTGGTTATTAGATTTGTAATTGTGAATGAGAAGAAATTTGTTTTATATGAGCTTGATATGAATTGTAAGTCAATTATCTTTATTATATTGTTTGGTTGTTGATGGATTAAGTGGATTTCAAGTGTAACTGGCTTCATGAGGTTATTTATAATACATAGATAATTAAGTGGATCAAGTATAACTTACTCATGAGGTGTATTTTATTACTCGTTCATTTATGAGTGTGAATGAGTAAAGGGAATTATGAAGTCTTTAATGACGAGTTAGTTGGCTTGTCCAACAGGTTATTAAATTAAAGGAGATGTTGTGTTAAAAGAATGCAATGTAGTTTTGTGTCTTGATTTGAGTCATATGACCTTGTCAAATAATTAACAATAATAATAAAAAATATGAATGGAGCAATAAACTCTGATTTGTGCACGTCTAGAGTATGACCCGCAACAGGGTTGGGTTCGATTTCAGTCGCTTCCGTCCTAGGGCCGTCTGATCAACGGTCTCTTGTATTATTTTTTAAAAAACCGGATTTTATCCCCAAATGGCATTTTACTCCCAAAATGGGGTTAGTTTGAATCTTCATCCTAACTATGCGTGACGGAGTCGCCCGGGTTCGTCATCGGTTATGAACTTTTGAGTGCCTTCTCGACGGGAGCATTGGGTAAATATCACCTTGTGTCTGGTTCAATGTGGCACCTTGGTGTCGGTAATTTAGCAACCTGTAGTGCCTGGGATGGTGCAACCTTGTCTTGTTGCTCATATTCATGGCAAATTAATAAGATATTATGAAGTTTTTGTTTGAGTCGAGTAAGCTAATCTGCAGTACACTCTGAGGTCAACAAGAGTAGTTGATGATTGTGGGATTGTATTATATTAGGCACGTATAATATTTATATGTTTGTTGTTGAGTGGATCAGCTTGTATATATGGTATAATTTTTAATGTTATGAACACCACAGTTGGGTTTTCCTTTGTTTTTTTAAGCAGGGACGTAACTCGGAATGTCAGTTTTTAGGGGAGATGCTCCATTTGTTTTTGATTTCTAATTGTATTACTCAGCTTTCTATTGTGTGCTTTTGTGTTGTTTTTGTTGTCCACGCTTTCCTCTTTATGGGACCTTGTGATGTCCTTATTCATTTGGAAATTAGGGAGCAATTATCTCACAGTTTAGCAATAAATAACTAAGACTGATGGATGTCTGAGTGAGAGCCGACGTACCTTGATATGTTTTGTATACGTATCGTAGACTTTTCAAACCGTGTTGATATTTCGGATGGTTATGTTTTAAAGAAAAAGATTTTGCCTTGTTTGCAAATAAGGCCTAATGGTTCCTAACTTGTTAAAACATTTACTATTGGATTTTAATACCTGTTTGAAATGGTTGCGCAACTTGATTGCCTGCTGCAATTGTGTGATATTGTAGCTGCTAAACGTTTAACCGTGCGGTGACATGCCAATTTCCGTATTTGTTTATTTATTTCACAGTAAAGGTGTGAGAATATTGGGGTGTAACAAAGAGTCTCCCAGTTGCTCAACACCAGCTTTACTAACCAAAACTGGAGTTTCACTCACCCTCCCTGCCAGTTTGAGGCGAGTTAAAAGGAAGGCCCATTCATCAAGCCTTTAGCTTTTGGTCTAGTAATTGACTAGTGTCCTAGTTGCACTGAGTGCGTATCCAAGGATTCCCACCAATTTTGTATAGCTGATTTGTATCACATGGTACAGTTGGTAGGTTAGTTAACAGTAGCCTTTAATATAATCTATATATATATATATATGTACA
This sequence comes from Bassia scoparia, assembly GCA_008642245.1. Classification (NCBI taxonomy): domain Eukaryota; kingdom Viridiplantae; phylum Streptophyta; class Magnoliopsida; order Caryophyllales; family Amaranthaceae; genus Bassia; species Bassia scoparia. Next base: position 20,768 of record SNQN01006728.1, on the reverse strand, counting down.
TACACTCAGTACCGAACAACAATGACAGACAACATCAAGAAATCATCAAAGATCTCAACTTTATTGCAAAACTCTCGCTACTTTCCTTCCAATCAGGACTACGAGCACCTCAGATAATGATTTCACTCTACAAAGTTCAAGTATTAAGAATTGCCAATAAGCTCGAAACACCTCAGATCTTCAATTTCCGCCTTCCTTCCGGATCAAACTTAATCCACAAGTAAAGGGTTGGCTGGTTACAATCAAGCATCCAGCCTGCTCAAGTAGATCTTATAAACTTCTTTGGTTCATACGATAACCCTATCTTCTTTTATTTGACCTCACCCGAAGAAAACTCTCGATGCCGTCCCTGTCCAATCTTTTATTTAAATTTCTTTGTCAGACCGTCTTCAAGAATTCCAATAAATTCAACCATCATCACTTAATTAAAGCCGAAAGGATCATCGACATAGCCAACAGCAACACACATCTTCTCTTGTATCTTTGAACAAAACAAGAATAGCCCTCTTGATTGTACGAAGCCCCGTATTTAAGCAGAAAAAAGATTTCAATCCTTTATTCCATTGTCTTGATTGCGCTGCTTGAGCTCATACAAGCTTCTTTTTGAGTTACATATTACTTTGCCATCTTAAGCCCCTTCCATCCTGTGTGCGTTCATGTAACATTCCTTCATCTAAGGTCATACATGAAGGAACGCGTCGTGGATGTCAATTGGTTCAATCTCATGTTTAATGTCGCAATGGCCATAAGAATCGAACTGTGGAAAACTTTGCCACCTGGTGAGAAAGTTTATAGTTCGTTATCTCTCAAGTGCTTGTCACTCTAGCACCAACCCTTGCCTTCTATGTACCATCCTGCCTAACCTGTGGTTTGTTTAAAACCAACTTGTGCTAATCGCACTTGCATCATTAAGGAAGAGTCAACCATCTTCTCATGTTTGCTTCAGTTGCTTAAGCTCTCTTGCAAGCCCTATTGCCATCCTTCATATTAGAAGCTTTATGTAACTTTGTGGTTCTCATGATTTACCGACTGACAGAGGCTTGTCTCGCAGCCTATCAAAAAGTACCTATTTTAAACTAACATGCAGCTAGTGTAACAGGACGTATCCACGCAGGAAACAACAACCCACTGATTAATGAATTTAAGCATCTAAACTGCAAAAGAAGCGTTGATTGTGATTAAGACTAATTAAAACTAATGACTGACGATTAAACAGTTTGAATTAACAATATTCTAAAAAGAACTCTAGGACCTATGGTTTACATTAGCAGTAATGACAGACATTTCATAACAATTCATAACACTGCATAATTAAACAGATTAAAAATTCTCGTCGAATGTCAATTTAACCCATAGGAACTTACTCCTAACCGTATCTCTCACCTAGAAAGTCTCATTCACCTGATGACGAGATCTTGTTATTAAGTGTCAATCGCTAGATCTAGAAACTCTGTAATATCTAATGTTACACATTAAGTCGTGCACTACCTAATTGAAAACATGAGAAACAATCAAATAGGAATTTAATTAAAAAGCCCAAGCCATTGAAATTCGCTACAAACAATTAGTAAAACCATCATACTTGCGTATAGATCCCCAATCGCTCTAGAATATAATAAACCTTACTCACTCATAATTGCATTAGAAATCATGATATAATGGTTAGAAAAACATAATAAAAACAAGTTGATAATCCAAATAAATAGATAAAAACTAACGTCGAATTATAAACAATAATCAAAAGCATTAAAAAATTAAAAAGCAAAAGAAAAAATAAGGAAAGAAAGTAAATTACAAAAGATTGATTGCATTGAAGAATGAATGAATCTTATTGAAAAAGTCAAAATACTAGGTTCCACACAAGCATACGTAATTGAGTCTCCTAAATTAATGATAAACTGAATAATAGAATTCAAAAATATCAGAAGTAAAGAGGAGTATCCTACAAAATTAGGATTTCCCCCTTTAAATACTCTTGACTAAATTCTAAGTTAAATCTAAGTTGCCAATTACAAGATGCCATCCCATTAACACAAGCAAGCCGACTCAAAAAGCCCCAACCGGACCGTCAAACGAGTCGGTTTGGATTTGAACCAATCGGGTTGATCTAAGCCATCGGTTTGAATCCAACGATCGGTTGGGCTGCCGAATCTCCATAAAGCCCAAATTCCGGCATCCAGGCTCGTGCACATCCGTAAAAGCTCCGTAGTGATCCCAATCAGCCAAATCGATCCCAAAAGCATTCGAAAAGTCCGAAACTAATCAACACTAAACACCACCAATTAATCAGCTAACAAGGCCTTGAGCAGGCCAAAAATCATCTATAATGACATCGGCCCAGAATTGAGGAGAAATCATATAATAACAAACATCAAACCCCCAAGTTCCGAACGCTGTGCTTGTCCTCAAACCATGAACTCGCGTCAGATTCTCCCAAACAAAGCACATTTCACGGCCCATCAAAAACAATCCATCGCATTAGACTCATGACAAATTCCCCGACCAAGATCCCAAGCAACTCAAGTGCTATCCCAAACATGCAC
>SNQN01006727.1:0-36963 GCA_008642245.1 Bassia scoparia | reverse complement strand
TCAATGGAGGGTATGATTGACTATGTTGCATCAAAGTTAAATAATTCTGGAAAACATAAGTTAATGATGTCATCAACGGAGGATGGCAATGGCGTGCTAATGGAATATACTATTCAAAAAGTACAAAAATTAGGAAGTGATGATAATCACAATTTCGTGTGTCATAAAATGATAAATCCCTATGTTGTCTTTTATTGTCACAAGACTCACAACTTAAAACGTACAGACTTATATGATGTTTCCTTGGTCGATAATAACGGGAAGCAAATGAAAGCTGTTGCAGCATGTCATAAGGACACTTCTTTTTGGAATCCAAGACATTATGTCCTCCAAATTCTTAAGACACATCCAGGTGGAAAGCCTGTATGCCATTTTGTTAGCGCGGATGGAATAGTCTGGTTTCAAAATTAAATGAAAGAATAAGAGTTGTTTGTAAAATGTTGCCTATGAAAAAAGGCAAGCAATAAGAAATGTTTCTTTAATATGTATGGATATCATATTGATGTGTAGCGTTATGTAATATGCTATAAACAATCAATACGATTCATATATATTAATTACCCAAGCTTTATATAATAAAATTCAAGTTGCTATCATGGTACTACTCAATGTGAGCATAGATTTACGTTCGGCCTGGCTCGTGTGTGGTGTGACTATATTTTTGGGTCTTAATCTTTTATTTTTGGACGGTTATACTGTGATCAATTCATATTCTTCTGTTTTTATATTCGTAATCGTTATTCTCACCCTACACTTCTCTTTCAGTTTTCCTCCTCTATAAGTTGCTTGTTTGCCACCAGTTTCAAACACACAAAATACAATTTTCTCAAAACACTTCTCTTAATTAGCTTCCTCTCTTCTGATCTGAGCAATATTACAATTTCAACTCCTTTCATGAGTGCACGAATTAAGGATTCATCTTGGGGGGCAAATTTCGCGTAGTCGATTGCACATAGTCGGGGCAAATTTTACTTGGAAGACAGTGGTTATTCCACGGAGCGAAGAAGTCTTCATCCTCTAAAATTCGTTATTCCAATCTAAGTTTACAATACCTTTTCCTACACATGCAAGTGAATCAATAAAACGAGAATGTCATTCTATTCAAACTCATATAACTATATCACCATAATGAGAACGCCATTATTTTCATCACAATGTTTCACAATTTGTCTTCTTTAAAATCTCACTCAAATCACATAATTGTTCGTTGTCTTTTTTTAAAAGTGTGGGAACGCCTATGCAGTTTTTCTATGCCATAACATAAAAAGTACAGATATATACAATGTTTCTTTGGTTGGTGCTTACGGAAAGAATATGAAGGCAATTGCAGCAATTCACAAAGACATAAATGTTTTGAATCCAAAACTTTATGCCTTTGAACTACTTAAGTCCAAGCCAGGTGGCAAACATATATGTCATTTTGTGACCGTCGATACAATAATTTGGCTATTAAAGTAAAACCACGGACATGGGTTTGAGGCACGAGGCAATCAATAAGAAGGTAGTATAAACACTTTTTTTCAAGTGTATGTTGACATTCACTGAGCATTGAGAAACATAGTATTATGGGTTTTGAATTATATTTATAGATATATATATATATATATATATATATATATATATATATATATATATATATATATATATATATATATTCTTAATCCGTAAGGTAAAATATCTATATATACTTATTTTTGCATCTTGTAGTGTGTTAATAAAACCGTACTTAAAAGTTGTTTTATGCAAGTCAAAAACAAGGGTTATCATTATGCATTTAAACGCGGGTTTTCGGTTCTCGAGTGATGGATGAAAACCATCACCGGCTTCACCCGTCACCATGTCTCTGCTTTTATTTTAAGTTGAAGTACAAAAACTCTTCTTTGTTAATGTTGGTCTTGGAACAAAAATGTGAACAAATGTTGTTTGAATAAGTGTGTTGAGGCATCTGTTTTGGTTGTTGAAGCAGTGAAACAAAAATAAGGAGGTTAAGTTCCACATTAATTAGGAGAAAATTTTGTCCAAACTACTTACTTTTGGGCGGTTTTTGCAAGAAACTACTTTCTTTTCAATTTTTTTGCCAAAAAGTACCAAATTTTTTCTTTTTTGTTGACCTATACCTTTTCTTATATTTTCCGGCATTGACTTCATTTTGTTGACGTTTTCGAGGCGTCTTTTGTCCTTATGATCAAATTTGAGGGCGAAATTTAAAAAAATGACTGAATTAATCTTGATCTACGTATAGGGGTCGCCTCAAATTGCGTGTCTCGATTTTGGAAAAATACATTACTTAATGTTCTCGAGGTGATTTTTGTCCTTTATGATCGAATTTGAGGTCGAAATTAGGAAAAAATGACTGGATCAATCTTGACCTACGTACGGGAGTCGACTAGAATAGCATGCCTCAAAATTATTATGAAGAAATATATTACTTAACGTTTTCGGGATGACTTTTGTCCTCTATGCTCAAATTCGAGGTCGAAATTTGAATAAATTGATCAAATTAATCCGTTCTCGACTCGTGTACCTACGTACGAGGGTCGCCTCCATTTGCGTGCCTAGAAATGATTTACACTCACTGTTCCACTAAATTCCTACCACTTCTACTTTTCACGTTTGCCAATGCATAATTTGTATACTAAATATCTTTAGTTTTTTAATAGTAAAAATTATAAAAATTGGATTTTAATAATCTACTCATTAATTAAGACGATTCAAACTAGATCCCACTTGACTATATCCACTTTTATATATCGACGAGAAATTAGAAGATTCTCACAATTTATGAATAGTAATATTTTTTCATTTGGTAGGAATTTAATGGAACAGAGGGAGTAGAAAAAATACATTACTTAACCTTTTGAAGGTCATTTTTGACCTTTATGATCGAAATTAAAAAAAATGATCAGTTCAATCTCGACCTACGGAAGAGGGTCGACTCAATTTGCGTACCGCATTTCAAAAATATACTTACTTAACGTTTTAAGGGTCACTTTTGTCCTTTATGGTCGATTTTGAGGTCGGAATTCACAAAGTTGATCGGGTTAATCTTGTCGTACGTACGGGAGTCACCTCAATTTGTGCGCCTCAAAATGAATTTAGGATTTAAGGGAAAAAAGTATGGGTCAACGTCGAAAAATGTTGTAATGCCAAAAAATGAGAATTAGGTATTGGTCAACAAAAAAATAGAAAACTGGGTAGTTTTGGGCAAAAAAAATCGAAAAATAAGAAGTTTCTTGTAAAAACCGCCTTAAGGTAGATAATTTTGGACAAAATTTCTTAATAAGTATGCTCAAATTTATACCAAGATGTTTAGAAATTGTTGATGTTATTTATTACCCCTTACAATTAGGGGTGCAGTGTTAACGAGCCGAGCTTTGGGTATTTTGAGCTAGGCTCGTGACGAATATTCTCGAGCTCGAGCCGAGTCTTGAGCTTTAAAAGTCAAGTTCAAAATATACATTAAAGTTATATTAGAGTTCAAAACTATAGTAATATAATGACTTCTAAGAACATAAAATAATTACAAACAGCAAACTATCGTCAGCAAAAAATAAATGAGAAATTGGCGTAGCCGAAAGACAATGTAATAGAGCTTCTTCAAACCTATGAAGTAGCTTCAGGACAAAAACTGAACATGGAAAAATCCGAAGTGTCTTTTAGCCGAAATGTGGACCAACAAAAGAGAGACATCCTTCAGATGAAGTTATCTTTTAAGGCAGTTGAAAGACATGAAAAATATTTGGGGTTACCGACTTACGTGGGGGGCTCCAAAAAAAWTATTTTCCGRTCAATTCAGGAGCGTGTTCTGAAAAAACTTAAAGGTTGGAAAGGAGGATTTCTATCCCAAGCCGGTCGGGAGATTTTAATTAAAACGGTAGCACAAGCGATCCCCACCTATGCTATGCAATGTTTCACTATCCCTTGTTCTATTCTGGATGAGATTGAGAAATTATGTCGGAGTTTCTTTTGGGGTCAACGAGGAGACGAGAGGAAATTCGCTTGGGTGAGCTGGGACAAATTATATCTGTCAAAAAAAGAAGGTGGATTGGGATTTCGGAATTTGCGAGCCTTTAATAAGGCTCCACTGGCAAAACAGGCATGAAGGATAATAACTCAACCTATGTCTTTGATGGCTCGTGTGTTGAAAGGGAAGTATTTTCCTCGTACGCAGTTCTTGCAGGCCACTGTTAAACCTACTGCAAGCTTCACCTGGAGGTCCCTCTGCTCGGCTAATTAAGACCTCTTGGAAAGGGGTTTGTGTATGAGATTTGGAAATGGCAATGATATTCATTTGTGGGAGGATCCATGGGTACCTAGCCTACCGAAATTTCGACTCTCCACTTCAAGGAGCAATGAGGATAATCTGCCAATGAGGGTCTGCGATGTATTAGAGGATGGCACTTGGAATGCTCAACTACTAGGGTTTCTTTTTACTTCCACAGAAGCAGCAGCTATTATGAGTGTGCCAATTCCTATTGTTCCTTGTGAAGATACTTGGTATTGGACTAAATCCAAAAATGGCCTATACTCGGTGAAAAATGGATACTATATTGCACTCAAAAATAGGGGTAATAAGGAGGCTTCGAGTTCCTTTGATGCCACACATTTGTTATGGAAGAAAATCTGGGAATGCAATATGCCTCCCAAAGTGAAAAATTTTGCTTGGAGGCTATTACATGATGGTCTCCCGGTGCGTAGTAAACTTATAAGCCGAGGTATGTAGCTAGATTGTGTGTGTCCATGCTGTGGAGATGACAAGGAAAATGTGAAACATGCTATATTTTTGTGTCCAGAAGCTCGTTTGATGTGGGCATCCTCTACACTTCGGCTAGATGTGACGATGCTGTTGCGAATGTCAATTTGGGAATGGCTTGATTGGGTTCATACTAAGTATGCTCAGGTGGAGTGGTGGTCGACTTTTTGGTGCTTAGCTTGGCAAAGGTGGTATCAAAGGAATCTTTGGGTGTTTGAGAATACGAAGATTTCAACTCTACAAGTTCATGAGAAAGCTCTTGGTATTCTGGGAGAGTATGCGTATGCCATGGATGTTTCGCGATCAGGTATGGCTAACAAGGAGCCCTGTCAAACGTCTTGGCAAGCTACTGCTGTCGGTGTGCTCAAATTGAACTCGGATGCAGTCTGTTTTGGTGATGGTTTGACGGGGATTGGGGGTTTGGTGCGAGACAACGTGGGTGAGGTGCTTCTAGCACATGCTGATGTGATTCCAGTTCGTGTGGAAGCGGATGTGGTTGAAGCTATGGCCCTTCGTGCTGTGTTGAAGGTGGCCTGGGAGTCGGGTTTACGCAAGCTTGTCCTCGAAACAGATTGCATGAAGCTTTATCATGCCCTTCGTAGCAAACAACAAGACCTCTCGGATTTTGGGGTGATGGTGAAGGATATTATTTATGTTGCTAGTCTTTGTAGTTTCTACTCTTTCTTGTTTGTTAAACGCACCGGTAATAGAGTAGCTCATAAATTAGCACAAATTAGTCGTAAATTTAATTCCTTTCGTGTTTGGCTTGAAGAGGTTCCAAGTGAAATTATCTCTGATATAACTTTGGATTCGTCGTAATAAATTTGCAATCTTCTTGTCAAAAAAAAAAGAAAATAAAATAATTAATAGCTAAAAAATTTCTATTTTTTTGGTTAAACTTATCAATAATATACTACTAATTTTATAATTATTAAACTAAATATTTTGCAACTTTCTCACACTAAAAGGGATAATAGTAAAAGAGAACGGAGGAAGTATAAAATAGGTTACTTACGAGCACTGATTTCCGCACTCCAAATTAATTTCTGCACTCTATTTTAGCAACCACTCTAACATTCGCTAAATTTTACTTGCAGTGCGGAGTGCGGAGTGCGGAGTTACACTCTAAAACGGTCGATAAAATAGAGTGCGGAGTTACACTCTAAAACGGTCGATAAAATTTCACTCTAAAACGGTCGATAAAATAGAGTACGGAGTTACACTTTAGAGTGCGAAAATCACTGCGTTACTAACTTTTTTTACTGCACTATCTGTATTCTTGCGCCAATTTCAAGGAGTTACAGTACTAGCTTTCAAATGTCAAGCAATGCACCATCWTTCCAGTTATTAAATATTTACAAAGATTTGCAGGATCAAAAATCAAAATGCAGTGACAAAATTGGGAAGAAGGTGAAAAATTGAGTGAGAGTGATAACTGAAAACAGCAAGCAAGGAAAATGGGGGTTGAAGATATGTACTGGACTCTCTTTCAAACTGTTCGTTTTGGTGTTCATCTTTCTGGAAACTTCTCCTCTCAACTTGTAAGCCCCCTTTTCAATTTCCCTTATTTTTAACACRATTTTCCTTCATTTTTTAGATTTTACCAATTATTTATTTGATGGGTTTTGTTTTGTTTGTGTGATGTGCCAAAGTTATGTTTGTTTTTTAAGAATTTAATAAAATGTCATCATGTTTGTTCGAAATCAAACTTACTTAATTGGAATTTAGGGAAAAGATTCATACTTGCAGAATTATTGCTCAATTTGATTATCCTAAAACTGTGTTGTAGCTTGTCGGAACCAAGCTAAAATTTCAATTTATTTTTACTTTTGTGGTTGAAGAACATAAATGTTGGAAATTTTGGGGGCAAAAGTAGTGTGTATTACTTATGGATCATGGGAATTTTTCCTAGATTTTATGTACATTGTCAATTTTTTACTTTTTAGAAAAGAATTGATATGTTTTTCTGATTTTGGATGAGAAATTTTGAGTTAAAATGAGAAGTGGTAACTTTTGAGGTTTTGTGCCTGAGATAGGATAGACCCATTTTGACCTCCTATGATTCCAATGTGCATATTAAGACATGTATACAAACTAATCAAATCAATTCAAAAGCCCTTTTTAAGCCTTAGGCATTCCCAATTCTTCATCGAAGAATCGAATTATATGGACAGTCTAGAGAGAATACTGACCACCCTGAAAGGGTGCCGAGGCGGATGAAAGCGTACAATTGGTGGCGCTTCAAGTTCCATCTAGATTCTAGTTGAAACTTTGATTGTGATTAATTTTTGTTGCACAGAAAATTTCATGCTGTGTTGCAAAACTCTAATGTTGTAGAAGTGTTTTAAGATTGGTGCCTTTAGTGGTATAGTATGTTTTTACTGCTAAGATCTCCTTCATTACACATAATATGTAACTAGATGATTAGATTTTCTCTTGTAGCATAGGTATTAGGCCACAATCGTTGTTGATGTGGCTCATGAGTCTCGTGACGCTCGAATCATCAAAAGAAAGGCACATTATTAGGATCTTACACATTTCATTACAACTAATCTTCAATCTTCATGAATCATGATATATTGTTCTGGTAGCCAGTGTTCGAAGCCCTATTAAACATTTCAGTTATAGTCTGAATTGTATAGTTATAATCATGATATATTGTTCTGCTTCAAAACTTAATTGTATAGTTGAATCTGAATTCACTATTGATTTGAATTATTAGATCATTCCCAAGAAATTCACAGAAAAAGTAAGGAAACGATTTCCTGATAAAGTGTCCCTCAGAGGCCCGGCTGGGGAAAGCCATAACTGGGAAGTCGAACTCAATACGAATAACAATGCAACTTCGCTTGTTGGTGAGAGTTGGAAAGACTTTGTAACTACTTACGGACTAAAAGAAAATGACTTTCTCCTTTTTAAGTACAAGAACAATTCCTACTTTAAGGTTTTAATCTTTGATGGGCAAAGCTGTTGGGTTGAGAAAGAATCATCCTATTTTGTTGCAAAATCGGATGCTCCAAGAATTGAGTGTGTTGAGGAAACTAAGCAACAGAAGGTAGCTAACTCAAGGGAAGATTCTCCTCCACAAGCTTTCACAGACAGAGTTGAAGAGAGTGATCAACTTCAGAAAATAGGAGATGCAAGGGAGAGGGTGTCCCAGCACAATATGTCAACGGAAGTTTTCGAGGGAAGAGTCTCCTCCTCAAGTTTTCGAGGGAAGAGTCTTCAACATGTCAAGGATGTCCTAGCTAATTCGAGGGAAGAGTCTCCTCCACAAGTTTTCACAGGCAGAAATGAAGAGAGCGATCAACTTCTGAAAAGAGGAGATTCAATGGAGAGGGTGTTCAAGCCCTGCATGTCAAGGAAAATTATTGCTGAAGACTCGGATGAAGTAGCTGAAGTAATAAAACAGAAAAAGGATGATCGTGAATGGAGACCTTCAAAGAAACTTAGGGTGGATGAGTGTAATATCCAGGATACTCCAGAAGGTATAAGAAACACAGCAAGCAGAAAAGCTTTAGACTGGCCAAGGAAAATGTTACATTTTCGACAAGGTGTAAATTTCTTGACCCTCATAGCCTTGTTCAAAAACTTCACATATGTCACAAATCCTTTGTCCATTTGCATTGGATATTTAACGTTTTCTGTTGTATTTGGATATCACCATACTTGACACAGGTTCTTCGTACCACCACTCATCCAGAAAGCAGCCAAACCCAAGGAGGAAGAGTCCGACTGCTTCATATCAGTACTTAACACAAAAGCATGAAATCTTGGGGAGGAAACGGGAGCCAACAGATACGGAAAAGGAAAGGGCTAAGCAATTAGCTCATCAAGAGTTAACTGAAGATAGCTTTTTAATAGTAATGACACCTTCGACTGTGGGCAAAAGATTTCGATTGGTAAGAGTCATGCATTCATTACCTCAAAATTTTCCTTGTTAATATGTTATGGCAATATTGTTTATGGGGTGTTGGTTTGTCAACTTCTTGCACTTTCTCGAGTTTCTCCACTAAAGTTTGTTGTTAAAAACTCTCAATTTTCATTCTGCAATGGTTTGTTTGTGTCATAATTATCCATTTTAGTACTCTTTTCTTTAACATTCGTCTACATTTATTTTATTCCATGTTTTCGACTCCATTGTTAGATGATATGTACAAAAATCGAATGCTGCAACTGAATTAATTTGGGGGGCAGCAAGTAATTTCTACCAGGTGCATGAATATTACTATTCTCTAGGATTAATGAAACAGGAAGTTTATGCAGACTCTCCCGAAAGCATGGACAGACAAGTTTATGCCCGGCTGTCATCAAGATGTTATACTTCACCTAAATGACCAAGACAGTGGAGAATGGCGCTTGAGGTACAACTTTGACAGGAAAAGATGTTCGGGACAAATTATTGGTGGGTGGAACCATTTTGTACATGACAACGCTTTGCATGAGTTCGATGCCTGTGTATTTAAAATAGCTGGCCGAAAGCAGGGTAATGTTTGTATGGATGTTAAGATATTCAGGGTGACTGAAGGGGAAGATGACCAGCCACTTGTAATCGACCGGGTGACTGATCGAGGTCAAGAAAAGGATTCAACCGGTGAAGTAGTTGTTGGACTTAAAAGCATGACGAGTGGCTTGTAATGTATTGCTATTGGCAATGTATGTGGCTTAGTGACTATGTAAGAATGTATGTAACTATGTAAGTTGTAATATACTTAGCTTGTACTTGCAATGAACTTTCAAGAACTGATTTAATTTCTCGTGCAATGTATGAAAGAAGTGCAATTTCGAGAGATAAAAAGATGCAGAGTATGTTTGAATGAGATTTTGGAGAACAACAATAAACCATCTCCGAAATTCTGATGTTGATCTAAAAATCGATTTTGCTGGATTGTTTAATTCTTCGCTGGGTTGTACGATTAGTTTGTTAGTTCTTATTCCCTTCTCCGACCACTATGCAGGYGTATTGTGCAACTATTGACACAAACTTGTTATGCTAGCTCGTTTGATTGACATAGCCTTACATTGAGACGAGGACATAATAAGTAACAACAATTGATTGAGGGATTGACATAGCCTTACATTGAGACGAGGACATAATAAGTAACTACAATTGATTGAGGGCTAAACGTTGAAAAAGCGAGCTTAAGACACTTAAATAGTTTAAAGCAAAATTAAATGAAAATACTTCCTCTGTTTTTAAATAAATGTATTTTGAATTTTTCATTATTTATAGGAAGTARTTTGACGAAGTTTTGAGCTTTARCCATAATGAAAAATATAGTCAAGTGAGATCTTGTTATATTCGACTCGTTACATACTATTTTAATATCAAATTTTTATAATTTTTTTTATTAAAAATAAGATCCGCGCAGAGATGTACTCCCTCCGTTTTTTTAGTTGTTCCAGTTTCTATTTTGGGATGTTTTTAAATAGTTGTTCCAAAATCTAAAATAACTTTTTCACATTTTAACTACTTATTTACTCTTAACATTAATGCTTACCCCTTTCTAAAGTCAACTTTCATTACTTTACCCATCTTTTTCACCCAAATTACTATTTCCATAAAATTTCATTCACATTTACTCTTTTACCTAACTTTATTAAATTTTTACCCAACTTACTCAACATTTTATTCAACTTATCCGTTCATAATGATATGGAACATCTAAAAAAACGAAGGGAGTACTGTTTACCTACCTTTTTTTTAAAAAAAACACATGAAAAATCAATCTAGCATTATGGCCATTAGCACAGTAAAAGTTATCTGAATTTAGTGGTACATGTGGCGACGAAGGTTGGAAAAATGACTCAAAATTAGCCCAATTAACAACTTTCTTTGAGTACCATCATGATATTCATACTTATACTTTAAGCATATGTTAAGTTTAGTCATGGTGTCTTCCAAGGCTTTGTTGCTAATTGGATTACTAAACATCGCCCCTATTTCATTCTTGTTTTTCCCATTTTATCCTTGCGTAAACTAAATTCCTTTTTGTTCGTTCTCCTCCGTCTATTATTAAGACGACCACGCAATTGCCGGACTATTGGGAAGAATGTCGGAAGTGGACCCCGAACCCACTTCGCCGCCGCTTACCGGGAGGGTAAATTTTTTTTCGTGGAATTTGAAACCTACGTCCAACTAGTAGACGTACGTCCCATGGACGGATCTCTAAATGTTGCGTAGGTTTTCAATTTTTTTTTTAAATAATATTGTATAACGTAGTTTTAATATTAAGTTGTTAACAATAATTAATAAAAGTTCTTCACAAATTGTTTTCTTTAAATTTTTTTTTTAGTATCGTTTTGATTTTTTTCTAGTTTTTTAAATATTTAGTTTGTTAACAAATTGTTATTAAGTTTTTAATATGGTTTTGTTAATTAAAATGTATTATTTTAAGTAGTATCGTTATGAATTTTTTTTTCTAATTTGTTTATATATATGTAATTTAATTAATGTAAAAAACCTAAAAATTCATTCTTTTACAAATTTGTTGAGAACTTTATTACAATATTGTTAACAACTTAATATTAAAATTACTTTATTACAATATTTTTTTAAAAAAAAATAAAAAATTAAACCTACGTCCAACTAGTAGACGTACGTCCCATGGGACGTACGTCTACTAGTTGGACGTGGTGAGTGGATAAGGGTGGTATAAGTGAGGGTATTTTGGTCAATTTATTAAAAATTTTGGGGCGAAAATCAGTAAAATGGGGCGAGGATTAACAATGCCTTTGTGCTAATCATTCTTGCGTTTATGGCGGTATGTTTTCTGACTCTGATCTTGATTTTCTTTGAGTATTTTTGTGTAAATTATTTTTTAATATTTATTTTCACTTTACTGCTTGCGATAATTTCCTAACACTATTTTGCTCCCTTTTTTGATTTTTTTTATAACCTACAGTTAATTTTTGTACCAAGCAATGCAATTAAATCACTTGCCGAGATATATTGGAAAACAAAATTGCAAATAGGTAACTTTTTGTGATTGAATCTAGTTTAACCCATATCATGTTCCAAGTCATTCACTTAACAACTTTTTTTTTGTGCCTTTTGTCATCTCTAATTTTAATATTATGTTGCATAAGTGGTAACTACAAATGAACGAATGGTACGAGCTGAGAGTAACTTAAGTGGTTTAAACTTTTCTCAATATATATATTGAAACCAAGATGATAAAGAATACGGAGTAAATCAAAGGGATAACTCCTTGAAACTACTAAGATGATAGTTTACCTCGTTTCGTTGTATTACACATTGTTAATTTTGTTTTGTCCTTCTTGTAGGATCAAATGATGGAGTTGTGAAACTTAACCCAAATTATAAATCCAACATTGTGAATCCAYCTGAATATGAGTGGATGTTTACATTGTGGGCAAATGAAGTTAAGAAATCTCAAATACCTCAAGATGGRCGAGTTCCATTTTTCCTTCATGATGCATTGGCGAGGGTAGGGACAAAAATGAAATTATACTTTAAAAAACTTGATGATGAAGACAAGTTTTTGCCTTATCACATTGCAAAATCCATGCCCACTACATCTGACAAGATCCATCTGGTATAAAATCTCCTTTCACTCTTTCAGTGGATCCTAAATCCACTTTAGCTCAAGATATAGAGATAACGATGAAAAATTGTGAAGAAAAGGGTATTAAAGGTGAGAAAAGATATTGTGCAACCTCAATAGAGGAAAGATATTGTGCAACTTCAATAGAGGATATAGTGGACTATGTTACATCGAACTTAGATGCTAGGAAAAATAAGTTGATGACGGCATCAACTGATGAGCAGGGCAATGGCACGATAAAGGAATACACTATTCAAAAAGTACAAAAATTAGGAAGCGACGATAAGTCGATAATCACAATATTGTGTGTCATAAAATAAGCAATCTCTATGCTGTGTATTTTTGTCACAACTTGAAGCGTACGTATTTATATAAAGTTTTCTTAGTTGATGCTAATGGGAAGCAAAGCAAGGCAGTTGCAGCGTGTCATAAGGACACTTTAACTTGGAGTCCAAAACATTATGCCTTTGAATTTCTTAACACTAAACCAGACAGAAAGCCTATATGTCATTTTACTAGCACAAATGAAATAGTCTGGTTTCGAAACTAAAGCTATGAAGGAGGATTCTGTGCCAAAGCCCCCTAAGGATAAAGATGATCAATGGGAAATTTATCTTTGATATGTATGGATATCACATCCCTGTGTTATATCTCTGTTATATAAGCCAAGGGGGAGCAATGGTGTCCCCCCCTTGGAAATTACACAAAGACCCTCCAAATATAACAAGTCAACCAAATTGTAGTTCATTCATCAATGTATAATTCTTCAAAACATTATTCAAAATAATTGTCAAATATAACAAGATAAATTTGAAGTGTCAATTAACACCATTCAATGTGTAATTCAAAATAATTGCCTAATACGTAATACGGAGTATAACAACAAAATCATTTTCACAAATCAATTAACAATTCAATTAATTTATAATATACTCAAATTGCAAAAAATTAAAAAAAATTCTCTAATATAATAAGGTAACCATAAAATAAAATATTACCGAATTAAATAAAAATATTTCAATTCACGAGAGTTTTTCACAACTCAAAAAATGATGGAAAAAACTTCTTCTTGCTTCAATTATTCTAATAAGTAATAACACAAGGCTTTCTTCTTGCTTCACGAGGTATGTTGTACTCTTTCCGTTCCATTAAATTCATGTCATAATGAATAGTGAGAACTGTTCATTAATTATGAGAATCTTTTAATTTTCGTCAATATGTAAGAATAAATATAGTCAGGTGTGGTCTAGTTAGAATCGTATTAACAAGTAGTTTATTAAAATCTAATTTTTATAATTTTTACTCATGTATAATTAAAGATATTTATTTGTAAATTGTGCATTGGCAAACGTGTAAAGTGGAAGTGACAAGAATTTAGTGGAACAGAGGGAGTACATTTTATCCCAATTTATTATTTGAGCAAAAAAAGTACAAAAAAATTATTGTACTTTTCCGCAAAAATTTAGAATGACAATAACATAATTATATCATTGCACGCATCGCGTGTGTAAAAAACTAGTTGTATAATAGTTATACCTTAGTAGATGGTTAAACAGCCTGTTTATTGATTAGTAGCTCATGCTTTTTGTTTATGTAAACTAGATATTTCCCGTGCGATGCACGTCAATTATAATATTTTATTATGTAGTATTTGATTTTTTAGATTAATCTTATTATTTTTTATATAATATTTTTTTTGTTGATAAATTTTATATATAGTTATACTTCTAGTTTTTATTATTTAATCTTGTATTAATAGTAAGATTTGATATTATATTGTTCATTATAAATCTTTTAATTACTGAATCTATTTTAGGATATAGTATTTTTTATTTAATCTTTTATTAATAATAAGATATGATATAATTGTTACTTCAAATATAATATTATTTTTTATTTAATTTAATATTTTTTTGTATAAATACGGGATAATAGATAAAATTTTATTAATATAATTTTTATTAGAATAATGAATCCATCTGTGCTTTTGGTAGTTTTTTAATAAGAGGCTGCCACATACGCATTAACGACATTATTCATTTTTTGCTTACTAGTACAAGATAAGAAATGCACGCGTATGTGTGCATAGTATTTTAAGTTAATTAAAAATTTAATCAAGAGTTGTGAGATGGGGTTTTAGATCTGGATTCTATTTTACTATAAAACCTAGAAACTAAGATCCTCTTAGTTTACATATACAATATCAATGACTTGATTTTTATGGAATGCCTACTTTAATCACCAATTTTATCTATCTTGGTCCGTACATATGTATCATTAAATCAAAACAAAAATTGAATATTTAAGCCCCAATCACTTAATAAATTTCTTTTAAAACTTCACTAACAAAGATGCTCTTACATCAAATCCAAAATTTCATGAATTATATTTTTCATATATTCTGATAAACTTATTCCAATTAAATTATTTAATCTAATTTAAATAATTTTGTTGTAAAAAATCTCATATAAGTGTAAAAACTACCTACATAACACGGGCATTGCCCGTGATGTTATCCTAGGAATATAATGATATTTTATARTTARCGGTTGTTTTAATTTTGTAAATACAATATACTATCTTATAGATATAACTAGATTAGCTTCCCGTGCAATGCACGGTTTATATAGAAAAAAATAATCGATTTTTTTATATATACAAAAATCTTTCCACGAGTATTGAATGAAAATGTAGGAATAACAAAAATTAAAGAATTTGATGGCAACATGGTAAAATTATTTAGAAAGGATTGTTAGGATAAAATTAAAAAATTACATATGAAAAAAGAAAAAATAAATAAATAATAAAATATAGTGATGAAATAAAATTTTTACTAATCACTATTCTCTCTTTAACCCCGTGTCAGTCGTGCATTGCACAATTTATTTTGTTTTTATTTTTGATAAAGAAGACAAATTATAATTTTTTTTTATTTTTCTCAAAAAAGCAAATACTCATAATCTTATCTAATTATTTTTTTTTTTTAAAAAAAATAGTCTCATTAAATTTTGATGAAAGCATTTATTATTTAAGAATGTGAAATCAAATCATTAATAATCTCATTAAATCCTAAAGGAAGTATTAAATATTTAGATTTAGATATTAGGTAGATAAAACAAATGTTTTTTTTTTAAAAAAGAAAAGATAAATGATGTCAATATTAGTTTTGGAGAGAAATTTTTTTATGAGAATGTGACATGTGGCAGTAGATGACATTAGTAATGTTTTGTTTTAGTAGTTAGTTATAGATAGATCGATGGTTAGTGATAGATTATCAATATCTTGATCCAACATCTTTTTCTTAAGGTACGTAAATATTATTTATTTTATCTTTTTGTTATGTAATTTTAAAATTTATTTGTGGGCAAAAAGGTCCACACAAAAGTTATCAACCAAACTTGAATTTTTTGCTTTATAATATAACATAGATTTAGATAAGTTTTATCGATAAAATATATATAGATAGATATATATGATATGATATACTCCAATTGTTCCACTAAATTCCTACAACTTCTACTTTTTACGTTTGTCAGTGCACAATTTGTATGCTAAATATCTTTAATTTTACATTAGTAAAAAAAATGAATTTTAATAATCTACTCATTAAGACGATTCAAACTAAATCCCACTTGATTATATCCACTTTTATACACTGATGAGAAATTAGAAAATTCTCACAATTCATGAATAGTAATAGTAGTTTTCCTTATGGTAGAAATTTAATTAGTGGAACGGAGGGAGTACTTGTTATCTATGTTATATTATAAAGCAAACACCCAAATTTGGTCGATAACTTTTGTGCGGACCTTTTTGTTCTCAATGAAATAAATATAATAAAATATAAAAACGAACAGGAACAAAATATATTTCATCTAAGTAACTATCAAATAAATCTTATTAAAACACTTAACCTAAAAAGATATTTTATCTAAATATATAAAGATATAATGATCTACTTCGTATGTTATATCTATTTTATATTATAAAGCAAATACACAAATTTGGTCGTTAACTTTTGTCGGACCTTTTTGCTCTCAAAGATGGCATTAAATAATAAAATATACAATGAAATAAATTAAATAACTAAAATAAAAACAGTAAAATAAAAATGAAAATATCTAACAATTTAATAACATTTAAATCTAAAAACTAAGGACGATAAATGGGTCGGGTCGGGTTCGTGTCGAATATTTTCCGTACCGAAAACCCCCAACCCTAACCCGACCTGTTTTTTTGGGTTAGTTTTTTAGACCTAACCCGAATTGAACTTTTATTGGGTCGACCTGATGACCCATTTTGACTTGATTTTTTTAATCTTTTGAAAATAATTCCAATAGTAGGTACGGAATATGATGATCCCGAATATGACCTGTTTTTTCAGGCCAACCCGAATACACCTATTGTAACTTAAATTTTTTAAGCTACCATTTGTAATACTCAGTAATACAAAATACTTAAGTACATACCATAATAAATAATAAAGTACCACAAGTTTACAAAGTAATTCTTAATTCGAGCAACCTCCCTTACTAATGATTTGTCTTTTTTTGGCAATTTTTAGAGGTTTTTTTGGAATTTTTTTTTTGAAGAAATAGAAGAGAGAGAAAAGGATTGGTCTGAAATCTGAATGAAGGAAGAGAAGGAGCAGATAACAGCGGAGAAAAATAAGAGTGGGTAGTAAAGTTAGGGCTTTGAGGATTTACCGATTTATTTTTAGCTTTCCTTTTTTTCATTATTTTTTAAGTTGGACAGTTTTTTTTGTGTCATTTCGTGTCAAAAATTTCAACCTTAACCTAACCCATTTTTTTAGGTCATATTCGTGTCGACCCGTTTTTCGTGTCAAGAAATTCGGACCTAACCCGCTTATTTCAGGTCGAGTTCGTGTCGTGTCAGCTTTTGCCTCACTTACTAAAAACAACAATAAAAAGAATATATAATCCAATTTTTTTAAAAATAATTAAATAACTAAATTTAAAAACAATGAAATAAAAACAAAAATATCTAACAACTTAATAACATTACTAAATATCTTAATCTTAATCTTAATACTAATAAAACAAAACATTGTTTATGTCATCAATGCTTACATGGCGGTCTGTCATTAAAAATTTTCCCGCCAAAAGCACTGATGACATCATAAATAAAATTCATATTTATAAATAAAAAAACAACAACTATATGTCAACTCACCTTATCTTAAATTAAATCTAGAAAAACAAACAACTATCTATGTTACGAAGTATATTATAAAGCAAACACCCAAATTTGATAGTTATTGATTGATTGATGGATATACAGAGTATGTGATATACTTCAATTCCTTTGTTCTATAATGTTCCTGTCACTTCTCCTTTACACGTTTGCCAACGCAAAATTTATAGGTTAAATATCTTGAGTTTTATAATAGTAAAAATTATAAAAACTAGATATTAATAAGTATTCATTAAGACGAATCAAACAAGATCTCACTTGACTATATTTTTTCTTATACATTAACAACAATTTAGAAGACTCCCATAACTTGTGAATGGTGCCAAATTCTTGTGCGATGACATGAAGAACGGAGGAGTTAATTGTTTTCAAGTAATTTATTTTAAAGGTGTTGTTTTTTCTAGATTTAAAATTAAAATAGAGTGAGTTGCATATAGATTTTTTTAAAAAATATTTATTTGATGTCATAATAATTTTGACGGGAATTTTTTTAATAGAAGCCTCACGTTAAGCATTGATGACGTCAACCATGTTTTACTTAATAGTATTTAGATATTTATTCATGTATTGGTAATGTATTATTATTGTACCTAAGATAAAGTAATTAAATTAGCATTTAACTTTTACATGCCAATAATTTTTCAAGAACAAATTTCTTCTTGCAATCTATCTATCTATCTTACTTATATATAGTATAAACTAAAGCAACCCCCATCAAAGTGAATTTCCCTCCTAAATCCTTCACTTCCCTCCTTGTCTCATTTCTTTTTATTTAAATTTTATTTAATATTTTAATATTACATTCTATTCATTAGCAATTTCCTAGATACTTAAAAGTGTACCGTTATGACTATTTTTTTAATTGAAACTTGATTTATAATGTCTCATTTTAATCATATTACCATTTTTCGCCTTATTCATACCCTAAGGACAATGTTTACCATCCTTTCATAATATAACTAAGTATATTTTCAAAACTTAAATAATAAAAACTAGTTTGATATTTATTATTTTTAAATTTTAATTATGATTTTTTATTTTCTTATACAATCATATTTTTTTATTTAGTTTTCTCAATTTTAAAACTTTTAAAATCGAGCATTTAATATTGCTCGGGATACTTAGCATAAATAAAAAGACAATTCGAATACAAAAGGATGCAAAATGTGTTTGAATGAATTTCATAGAACTAACAAATAATCTTTTGCATTTCAGAGGAAACTAGCAACTAGTATTGACAAAACTTGTTTATGCTTGCTGCTAGCGGGAATGATAAATTAATCAAAACGATTTACAAATTAAATCGCAAGTATATATAGATGTCATTTCTTAGATACAAACTACTCCAACACACCACATGGCCTGGTAAGATCGTAATTAAAGTCTAATCTTTGAAAAGGCATGTTTAACCAAAAGTAGAAATTTTATTTAAAACATATTTAAATAGGTTAAATAAAGTTGAAATAAATAACAAAAAATAATATTATTGTAATTTTTTGGGAAAAAAGACCATCAACTTAAGTAAATTACATAATTTATCGTTCTTACTAAATTAAACAATTTGAAAGGCAAAAAAAATTAATTAATTTCCATCAATGAAATTTAGATCTGAAATTAGATCGCGATAATAATACAAGAAAGAAAAATCAAATTGAATTAAAATACATTGCATGTTCAATTCCAACAAACTCACTTAGTCACATGAAAATCATAAGTGGAACAGAAAAACAGCATGGAAGTTGCTAGACTCATTGGCACATTATGCCACTAGCCCATAAGGAGAAATGTGACAATATTGCATTACTTGCATGAGTTATGATAAACATGCACCTATTGTTCAATTTTTGAAATGGTTCAAAGTTGCATGACGATTAAACCTTTATGTAGTAAAAGTTATTTAGTGGTATACGTGTCAGTGAATGGTTGAAAAATGACTCAAAACAACCCTAACCTACTCCATAAATGATAACTTTAAATGACTAAACATCATGATTCATACTTATAACGCCACATTAGGTTTACTTGGAACTTGTTAATTAAGAATGGTAATTTGTAAGTTTCACTACAAATATGCTACTTCATACCACTCTCAAAGCATCTTTCATATCATAAATTTCCTCATACTCTTCCTCTTTGCAATTCAAATAGTTTAATTGTTTTTTGGCTAAGTTTCGGTCATGATGACTTCCAAGACTTTTGTTCTTATCATCCTTGTATTCATGGCAGTATGTTTTCTCAGTCTAACTAAGTAATCCCCGAGCATATGATCGGTTTTTAAATAAAATATAAATTACTCTAAACTAAGTCAAAATGTAATAATTTTAAATTGTAATTGTTTATAATTATTTAAAAATAAGGTTTCTTATTTTTCTACAAAAAATATTGTTTATAGTTATATATGAATTATATACTCCGTATAAACTTTCACTCAATAATACATTTATTAACATTCATTTAATGTTTTTTTTTTTAATTTTTACACAATATAATTAATAAGTGTGGTTGGGAGGCCGGGAAAATTTGAGAGGTGGGATTTGCTTTATAATAGTTAATAGATAGATAATAGGTTCTTTAAAGGTTACTCATTCAAACCTTCACTTAATTAGCTTGTTAACTTTTACTTAATTTTGATTTGCTTACTCATTGGAGAGAAATCAAAATAAGAGCGGGGTTACTCGTGAGGTTACTTAATTAAAGTTAAAAATTCTCTTATCTCTTTCCCTACTTTATTTTTAATTAGTATTCGTCCGGCTTCCGAATGTTAGAACAAAATTATGTGAATATTAAGAACCAATTAGACTAATTATACATATAAACATAAAATAAAATTTCATGTTATTATTGCTTATGATCATTTTACTAACATTATTTTGCTTTTTTTTATAACAGTTAATTTTCGTACCAATTAACGCAGTTGAATCACTTGCTGAAATATATTGGAAAATAAAAGTCGGCAACATCCCTATGCCACAAACTTTAAAGAARAACTTGCAACTAGGTACGTAATCTTCTATTCTTCTTATGACTGAATCTACTTTAACCAATCATGTCCCAAGTCATTCACGAAACCATTAAAATTATGTTACATGAGTGGTAAACTATAAATGAATGACTCCAGTGATTTCCGCACTTCACTCACAAATCCGCATTTTAATTTAGGGATCGCCTTTTCGGTTGCTAGTGCGGATTTGTGAGTGGAGTGCGAAAATAAATTCTCGATAAATACTACAAGTATTACTTTTTAGTTAAGTCTTTATATTTTTATAATTTTGACTTTCGAGTTCATGAGTGCACAATGTGCATATTTTTTATTGGAGTGTTCTCCATCGATGTATATATATTGTATTATTCAGTTTTCAAATATGTTTTTGCTATGTTTAAATAAGGTTGGATTCACCTGTTTTCTTTTCCCCATTTATGCATTATTTTTCCAATCTATTTTTGTTTTTTTATTACTCAGACATTATAATACATTATTTGTATTGTTTTCTCCTAAATACTAAATAGTAAATGTGCATTTCAATAGAATATGGATGGTGTGTTTGAATAGTGAATACATATATTGAAACTAAGATGGTAATAAAGAATAAAACAAAAGGATAACTCATTGAAACTAAGATAATAGTCTACCTCATGTTAATGTACTTCAATACACATTGTGATTTTTTTTTTTTTTTGTCCTTCTTGTAGGATCATATGATGGAATTGTGAAACTCAACCCAAATTATAAATCCAGCGCTGTGAATCATCTTGATGATTCTCCTGTATGGGTGTTTGTATTGTGGGCAAATCAAGTTAATAAATCCCAAATACCTCAGGATGGTCGAGTGACATTTTTCTCCGACGATGCATTAGCTAGAGTAGGGACAAAAATGAAGTTATACTTTAAAAAACTTGACAARGAAGACAAGTTTTTGCCATATCACATTGCAAAATCGATGCCCACTACATCCGACAAGATTCAAGTGATATTGAATKTTCTTTCAGTAGATCCTAAATCCATTTTAGCTCGAGATATAGAGAAGACAATGAAAAATTGTGAAGAAAAGGGTATTAAAGACGAGGAAAGATATTGTGCAACTTCAATAGAGGGTATGGTGGACTATGTTACATCAATCTTAGATGCTAGAAAAAATAAGTTGATGACGACATCAACAGAGGAGGGCAATGACGCAACAATTGAATACACTATTAAAAAAGTACAGAAATTAGGAAGCGACGATAATCACAATATTGTGTGTCATAAATTGACTAATCCCTATGTTGTGTATTTTTGTCACAACTTGAAGCGTACGGATTTATATAATGTTTCCTTAGTTGATGGTGAGGGGAAGCAAARGAAAGCAGTTGCAGCGTGTCATAAGGACACTTTAACTTGGAGTCCGAGACATTATGCCTTTGAGTTTCTTAACACTAAGCCAGGCGAAAAGCCTATATGTCATTTTATTGACGCAGATGGATTAGTTTGGTTTCGAAAATAAGACGTACTATGAACGATGGTTCTTTGCCAAAACCTCCCAAGGATAAAACGTGCGATGAGCAATTTATATTTGAATATGTATGGATATCATATCCCTTTGTTGTATTATACAAATATATTTAATAATATGTTGTGATCAACCAGCTTCGTTCATGTTAGTAGCTTATGCTTTTATTTATGTAACAGAAAAACTAAGTTGAATGCTATTATGATACAAATCATCGTGAACATGGATGCATTGATTTCTCATGCATATAGACTAGAGTGATTAGTGTCATATGCGTGCTCTAGATTGTAATAATATTAGGGGTTCGATTCCTTACACAACATGCTCCCAACCCAAGATAGGATAAGTATGGGGGACGAGTGGACGACCAACTTACCGTGTAAAAATAAAATGAAATTATTGTACATATATTAATCAAATATGTTTTATCCGAGCAATGTCTGTTTCATCCACTGGATACACAAGCTTTGTAAATTCAGGGATATTGTCGTACTTTCCCCATTACTCCAAGCACTAACAGCTCTTTGTCGTTAACATCCCCCTTACGTTACGGAATTAATTACAGTGTTGGTCACCGTTTCATTTCAAATCCCCCTTTAGTTGTCCCTTGTCTCCCCCTGCTTCTCTCCCATTCCATTCTTGACTCAACTCTTTTCTTCATGAAGCTCTCCAAGTCGGACTCTTGAACATTTCTCCAAATGTTCCRGGTTTTTCTATCCTCATGGTTTCCTTAACTCTTCGGTGGTATAATTTCTGGTATTTTATTATTTTATCACTTTCTGAATATTATTACTTGCTAATTTAATATCAAATGTATTTGTTATTTGTATTTTCTTTATGATTTTGTAGTTCCCTTGTTGTTTCATTTTGATTTACTAGTTGTGCTGGTTGCGTTTTTGTTTTTAGTTGTTCATTGTAGTTTTTTTCCAATAATTTCCTGTACTTCATTTTTTCCCATTTTTGTTAGCAATTAGGTTTGTCTAATTTGTCTAAGATTCGTTGTTGTTTAAGAAATGGATTGTTGTTAGTTATTTGGGTTTTTTTTTTTGCTTATGGTGGATATTAATAATCGTTTCTCTTGTTCTAGATCTGCTTCTTCTTTCATTTTTGTTTTCTTGAATCATTTGGTTGGATTTCTTTCAAGGTTAGTTATTCTTCTCAAAATTTTTAGATGAATTTATTTGCCTCTGTTGCCTGTTAATTTATAATGGACTGTTTCCCTTTGTTATAGTCTCCAATTCTGTTTTATGAAATCGTTGATTGTATTCGTCTAATTTTTATTTTGTAGTCTTCGATGTTGAAAGAAAATGTGAATGAAATTAATTTGCCTTACTTGAATATACCCTTCGGTTTTTTTCAATTTGATCATAAATTTGTAAGTTGAAGATGTCATTGGCCCTCTAATTTCTTTGAATTTGCTCTATAATTTGAGTATCGTAGGCTTTATAATTTGAAGATAGRTTTTTGCTTTTTTWATTTACCTTYATTTTTAATCTACTTCCACWGTAAATAATGGTGTGTCAATGGCTTTCTATTTGTGAATGTTGAATKTGATTTTTCTTTATCTTTCATAGTTGTTCTTGTATGTATTCCCAATTGTTCCTTTATTTTTTAAATGAAGATTCATCCTAYTAGTGCTACTGCAACTTGCTACTTATGAATTTTTGGTCAATAAAACTTGAAAAGAAGTAGAATCATGAAATTCGATTAATGCTATTGTATATATTAGCTTTGCAAATTCTGTTTTGTAAAATTTCTGTTACAAATATAATTAAAGTAGTGCATTATTGCACCGTTTTTGGATAATGGACTGCAGATTGTGATTCCCCATTTTTGGATTAAGCAAAATTACCAGAGGAAGGAAAATTAGTCTACCTTTGTATAGATTATTGTTATGTCCTTATGTATATACTAGATAGCGCAACATTGTAAATAGCGATCCTTGAATTGCAATTGTACTTAAATCACAAAAATACAGTAAATCAAACAATAATATGTGATCTGATCATGTTTATGTCATTAAGTGAATGGTACGAGATAATAATAAGGAGGCGGCTAATTAAAGGGTAAAATTAACCACAGAGTGGAAATATTAGACATAAGTAGGCGGCTGTATCCAATGCTTGCTGAGTTGTATGTAGATGAACACTGCAGTTATAAAGGTGGAAGAAGGTTAGAGTTGAAACACTGAAAAACAACAGGGGAAGGTCATKAAAAAAACCTCAAGTTGAAACAACCATTTACAATGAATAAACACCAAAAAAACTTCCAGAAAAAATACTTGTAACATCAATCCAGTGAGCATAATAGCAACGTAGAAGAAACATGAAGAAAAGTAGAATTGAAGTCAGTATTCACGCGGTTGACCAGGTGTTACTGGGAGGATTTCAGACGGGGAAGATAAGTGAGATATGTGGGGAGAGAGGAGTAGGAAAATTCGAAMGTATGCTATTWGTGTTCGACTAATTATAATTTAAGGGAATGTTATTATCACGCTTAATTTATCAATGCCCGAAACTACACAAACACATATTACCATAATAATATGTTTAAGCTTAGCAAGATTGTAACGATACCAAACAGTAGCTTTCTTTTAAAAATGAAAGAGATGCTGAAAATAACCTCGCCAGCAGTGTCCCAAAAGAGATTTGATTGTTGGTAAGCATTTCTGGACCTGCCCCGAAAAGCACAGGTGTGTTCACCATAGCAATATCATCTGACGTAGAGCCCTTGCGCTTTCGTTTCTTCCCCTTCTTGGAGTTCGCAGCAACCTTCCCCTTCTTTGGGTCAGCACTACTCTTCCCCTTCTTCGGATCAACACTACCCTTCTCCAATAAAGTCTTCTTTGAAGGAAAATCAACAACATAAATTTAATCAATACATGACAATGGAACATTTTACAGAGCGATTAGTCTTTGGCTTCTAAATACTATACGAAGACCTGTCTGTTACTTCTTATACTATGGTCATTTATTTTTGTGTGATGAGTTTGGAATTTGGATTAGTATACTATTATCCAAAACAATAAGGAATCGTCTAACGTTACAGTAGATGATTTTGTCTACTKTGGTCTAAATGTTCCAGGCCACGTATCCAAAGAGTTTAAAGCCCAATGGAGTGCAGCCTTTGACCTCACATTCCCGGGTTTAAACAATAAGGAAACAAAGTAACAATGGAACATTGTTTGGTTGTTCTGTAAAATCACCAGTATACTAATCCAAAAAATCAATGGGCTTCTGAATACTATACAAAGACCTGGCATTGTTACTTCTTCGGTTACTTCTTATACTATGATATGGTCATTGTTACTTGTTAATTTCCTTATTGTTGGATTAGTATACTGGCATTGTTTATCATTGATGTATTTTCAAACTGATTATAGGGAATGCAAAACTGTGTGAAATCCAATAAGCAAAATTATTTGAGTTACACACCCATCTGACAAGATCATTATGTTGAAGTATATATTTGATACCAAAGTTGAATTGAACCGATTATCTTGCTATGAACTACTGTGTTACTTCAGACCGAACAAAGTATGAGAAAATTCTTAAGTTTAGAATTAAATTACTAATTAAAGCTAGTGCAGACTGAGCAAATGAATACCAACCTGAAAAATAATTTCAAACAAACAAGCAAACATATCAAATTAATAAGCTTGATATGAGAAAATTTTTAGGAAATTGATATCAAGGATTTTAGAAACAAACAATACAACAAATTATTGAGACACTATAAACTGGAAATCTAAACGGAAGTAAATTTAAAATGCAGGACAGCCCCAAATCCAATACTGCATCCAATTAATTTCAAAAATAACAAATTCTCAAGAACTTCAACAATTACAGCCAACAGAAGGATCATTTCACTACAACAAAAAAAAAAAAAAATGCTTCCAAAACAGGAAACAACAAACCCTAAATAAACAATCAATGGGGAATCAAAGCTGACCTTCATCCCGAATCGTCCGACTCGTCCGACTTCATCCCATTATCCATCATCGCTAAAGACATCTTCAACACACTCAGACGAACCAGCCATTGAATGAGCAATTAGAATGTGAGATTGAAGAAATGGGTGGGGAAGAAGCTTTCTGCAACTACAATTTTGTGGTGAGACTGAAAATAAAAAGCAAAATGCCAACAAGGATGGGACAAATGTTGGACAGTGTAAACAAAGCTCCAAATACCGTTCAAATGACCAAACTGAAACTTTAACATCCGTTGCTTGAGTATTGCGTGACCTGAGCAAAAAACAGGATACTCAAGTAAAACGCAATCCACCGGATGAAATAGGAAAATGCCTATCCTATTTCTTAATCTCTTTTCTTCTTTCTTTTCCTCTCTAATTTTCTTATCCTATTTCTATATTCTTCTTCTGTTCCATTTTCATCTTCACATTCCAACTCACTCACTCACTGGTGTTTTCATTTTGTTTGCAGACAATTTCATTTCAATTATGTCGCCTTCTTGTCTCCTCTTTTCCTTTACTTCGTCTACCCGTTTTCGTTCCATTGCTTTCGTTGTCGATTTTACTCTAAGAATTCTGTTCAAAAAACTGTGATGATTCCAACTTGTTTCTGAATTCAGTTCTTAACATTGCAAATTAGGGTTTCTGATCTCCAATTTTCCTGTTTCTCTCTTTAATCAAATGGATCTCTATGCGCCCCCCTTCTTCTATTGTCCTTTTTACTCAGCTTTTGAACTTGCCATTTCCAAATTAAAGCGCCTCCATCCTCACTCCACCGTCATCTCTCTTTCTAATTCGCCCCCAATTGTCTGTGTTCCCCACAATCGACACAACACTTGGTATTCTGGCTAACTCTACTGCCATTTGGCCGTGTCGATTTTCGGATTCTCCCTCATGCCAAAGCCCTTAAGCTTGTACCCCCTGATTGTGTTACCTTTACTACGTTAATCAACGGCCTTTCATCCATTGTGTCAGCTCCCCACGCTCTTCATTTGTTTCAATTAAAATTGTCAACAGATTCCAGCCCCCTAGTCACCTTATGGTGCTTGGTTAAAGGTCTTTGTAGCGTAGGCGGACAATGCCCGGCTCTCAACTTGCTCTAAGATGTTATCCGGTCATTGCAAGCCTGACCTTGTTATATACAGCACTATTCATCGATAGTCTGTCTAAAGGACAGGTTCCTAGATCAGGCAAGGGAACCTGTTCTCTTCTATGAAAAAGGCACCATGGCATTAAACCCATGTTGTCACAATACCTCCTTCATTAGAGGCCTCTACAATTCTGGCTTTGTGGATGAGGCTAAGGCTCTGCTGGCTGAGATGTTAGCTGACAAAATCACACCTCTGTTGCCACTTTCAGCATGCTCATTGACAATGGTTTGTTAAAGATTGCAATGTCGATGAAGCACAAGCCATACTGCAGTCTATGACCCAGAAAGTGTGGCCCTCCTAACTCATGACTTACCAGTGCTTTACTGGACGGATATTGTTACGTGGCCAGATTGAAAGATGCAGAAGAGCTTATCATGTGATGGTCCAAAATGTTGGGGAGCCTGATGTCGTGAGTACAGTACTTATGATCAATGGATATTGCAAGGCAAGAAACATCGACAAGGCCGCGTTGCTGTATTTCACCATTATGTGCAGAAAAAGACAACACCTGATGTTGTACATATAACACACTTATTGAATGGATTGTGCAAAGCCAACAGGCGTTTTGCTGCACATCAGCTGTTCTTGATATGCAGAGCAAGGAGTGACCCCAAATGCTGTCACATATGGTTCATTACTTTTGATAGCTATGCAAAAGTTCCTGCTCGATTGGGCAGTAGCATACTCAATGACATGGTGGACAATGGTGTTACGCCCGATGTTCATTTACGGCATCCTTTTGGACAGTTTTGTGTGGAGGCTGGTAGCAGTTGAAGATGCAAAGAGTTTCTTCTCTGATTCTTGTATTGAAGGTTATACATGATACTAAAATATACACTATAATGATTAAAGGACTTTGTAAAGAAAAGGGCTCATGGACGAAGCTATTGATTTATTGAGGCAAAATGGAGGAGAATGGGCTGCTCACCTAATGATCGTACCTATAATACGATAGTTAGAGGATATTTTCTCAGTAATAACTATGACGGATGCATTATATATCGGACCCTTCTGGTTAGCAAGGGATATGAAGTTGATGCTGAGACATCATCATTGTTCAATGGCCAATTCATGCCATGATAGCAAGTTTCTGCAAGAATTTCATCAAGTTACTGGATTTCCTAAATTCAAACCATGGGGAGATTGCTGCAATGTGCTCTCTTATTGGAAGAATTGTTTCAGGCATTTTTGTTCATTATTCACTTTATAAAAGCATTTATATCTCCCAATGTTATCTGTCCTTGTTACTGATTGCACAGCAAGGTTGACAGGGCATTTCTTATCTTAAATATCTGTATTCTCCGTGGATAAGGTATTACAACTGATCTTCTGCTTCTGGTTTTTAGTCCTTGAATTTGGTATGTATGATTAAGTTAGCCCATAGGTGATTAGGTAACTCCGTGACTTGTGGTGGTAACAATTACTGTCCCATCTGTATTAAATTTAGTTTTTGCTTCTTTTGTTGTTGATTTCTACTCCAACTTATCGTATTAATTTTCGGTGTTAAGTTTTTTAAATTAGTTTGTTATCGTTCTCAATTGACAGATAAGATTCTCAAATTGATCCGTTTTCAGAAATCTAATGCTGGCCAACTAATACTGAATTACTGATGATAAAGAGATATTTTAACATTCACTGCAGGGGATCAACTTATTTAACTCTCGGCAGTTCCTTCTTTCTCGCGCCAGTCTGTTAGAATTTCAATTTTATGTTAAGTCTGAATATAATATACAGACTTGCTTAGGCTAGTCATCAGTGAGCAACACTGTAGGCTGTTATGCTACATATTTTTCGTATTTTTTATTCTTTAAAGAGTTCAGTTAAACACCACTTGTGTTGAATGTAACTTCTCTTAATAATAAAAGAAAGCCAAAAAAGAAAATTTCAAATTTGAATTAAAATTACATTGCATGTTCAATTCCAACAAAACTCACATAGTCACATAAAATCATAAGTGGAACAGAAAAAACAGCATGGAAGTTGCTAGGACTCATTGGCATATTATTGCCCTAGCCCAAAGAGAAAATGGACAATATTGCCATTATACTTGCATGATTAATGATAAACATGCACCTATTGTTCAATTTTTTGAAATGGTCAAAGTTGCATGCGATTTAAACCTTTTATGTAGTAAAAGTTATTTAGTGGTACACGTGTCAGTGATGCGTTGAAAAAAATGACTCAAAACAACCTACTTCCATTAAATGATAATTTTAAATGATTAAATATCATGATTCATACTTATAAACGCCACAAGGTTTAGTTTGGAACTGTTGATTAAGAATGGTTAATTTGTAATTTCACTTACAAATAGCCTACAAAAATTACAATTATTTTGCGAACTTGCTGAATTTATTAAAAAGCAATAAAAAGATGGGTTTATCAATTTACGGGATGAATACGGTGAAGTCCTTAGAACAATTAGTGATTAAACAATTGAAATCAAAAGGGAAAGAAGAAGACGGGAGAATAATTACAAAGAAGAATAATCAAGAAAAAAAGTGAAGAATAATTTTGAAATTAAACTAGCTAGAGATAGACAAAACTCTTTTCAAGGAAAAATCATAGAGCCGAAAAAAAATCGTATGTATATACCTCGTAAGAAAGTTTTCTAGTTTCTTTAATATGCAAGGGGGAATATAGTCATGAAAGTTCTTATTTTGATATAATTATATTGTGCTTCTTTTTACCTATTAAACTTTGAATTCATTCTAAACTCATTGAACCTTAATTAAGTTGTGTTAATTCAAACCTAATATTGAAATTGATAGAACTTATTGGATATATTGAACTTTTTTCATTTGATAACCTAATTTTGATTATACCTAATGATACCTTAACCAGAATTTAGACAACTAATTAATTAATTTTCATTCCTTATTACTCCCTCTTTGTCACATGTCAAATTTCAATGAAGAATTTTCCTCCAAATTAAAAATATGATGTCGTTTTCTTTTCAATTAATACTTCATCCAAATTTTCGATTATGAAATAATAAATGCTTTCTTTAAAAATTTTAATGACATTGATGTAAAATTTATGCATAACTTATATGCACCATTTTTTAAGAGTCTAGGCCTTGTTCTCTTCAACTTATTATTTTAGATAAAGTTTCAGTAAAAATTAAGTTCATTAGTAAAAAAAAACCAAGTTCAGTTCAGTAGCAATAGCAAGTCAGTTAAGTAAAAACCAAGTTCAGTTTAGTAATAATTAAGGTTCAAGTCAATAAAAATAAGTTCAGTTTGAGTAAAAAATAAGTCAAATACTTAAGAAATTTGTTAAAGTTTTAGTAAAAATAAATTCAGTCACTACCAAATAAGTTCAGTTAAGTAAAAATAAGTTTCAGCTCAGTAAAATAAGTCAGTTAGCAAATTCAGTTGACGAAGAACATGACCTAAATTAATCAATTTGCCCCAACTTTTCTATCAAATGTTAATAATTATAAAATAAGTCAAAAACTGTGTATATAAATGTGTATGTTATTAATTAAAATTTTTTATAATTTTAAAATACAATTTTAGTTAAAATGAACCAACGATGATTTTTGAAGACCGTTGAAAAGGTGTGGTTGTATGTAAGTAGTAATACAAAACAAAGAGAAAAAAATAAACCATATAATCGTGCAACGCATGTACTAAATTAATTTTACTTATTAGAATTTTAGAAACATGGGGGTAACTTTGAAACCCCGCAACAAAAAAATTGTGAAACCACCCTTTTTCTTTTTATCCAATTTTTTTTTTTGGGTTTTTTTGCTTGTTCGATCATTTTTCTCTAGTTTTCCTTTTTTCGTAGGATTCTTTAGTTTACTTTGAAATACAATTTTATTATGTATACTAGAACACTTAATAAATAATAGATATCTAACCATCAAACTATGGTAATTGTTTCTGAATAGAGTCACATGGAAAGACAACAAGAAATTGAGCAATAACCAGTTAACCATTAATTTTTTTTTTTCCCAAACACCAATCATCCTTAGGGTTAAACTGAATTTGGGGTGAGTTACGGCCATGCTTATTCCCATCCTGTTAATGTTACGGAAGGATCGTTGTTGTTGGTTTCGTCATACGGAAATCAATACGGAAGGAGTGATATTTAAATGAGAATGAAAATGATATTGTTAACTGGCACTCCGGAGCATTAAATAAGAACTAAATATATTTCCTACAACGTATATATCTTGGAATGCATATTAAATCACGCGCTTAATCGGTTGTTAAATTAATGTTTATATTCATTTAATATTTTCATTTTAACTCTCTTATCTAACGCCTCGGGTGCTCGTTAGCTTTTTGCCAGTGAAAATTAAGGAGAAAATAAATTTATTAGCAATGACATATATACCATAAAAATAAAATTGTATTTTCCATATATTTATAGAGAAGGTTTTTATGCATCAAATTTGTTGTGATTCAAACATATAGTGATCCTTTATAATCAATATAGTGACTCATTTCACTTTACACATTATAGTTTTAAATAATAGGGTACTATATTGATTAAAAAGGTACTATATTAACCAATAATCACTATAATCTTGTATGACAGTAAAATTTTATTATGCATCGATATACTTAATACTTTGTCATATTTATTATACAAATTGATTCTTATTACCACAATTTATTTTCATAACTAAAATCGACGTAAGGCTACACATACACTACCTCAATACTTTTCGTTATTGATTTTCTCACATTATTCTCCCCCATTCCTCCATTCCCCATTGACTAGTGCAGTGGGGTGCAATATCTCTCAATGTGAAAGGGTCAAAGTTCAAAAACAAAGAAATGGGTTCAAAGTTCATAATAAATGTCTTTGAACAATAAATGAATGAAAATCCGCTAAGATGTCAACAATAGATGACTATATTTTGTTTGGCTTACGTAAGTATAAATGTAAATGCCACATTATTGTATATTTATGCATGCAAAATGACCGTGCAACTTGTTGATGGATATGTAATTTGCATGCAGGCTATTAAATAGAACCACTCCCAAAGGGCATAGTATTCATCTCAATTCTTCAAACCCAAAAAAATCATTTATGATGTCCAAGTTTTCTTTTGCGCTACCTCCACTTTCTTTTTTCGTTGTACGTTTTCTTCACTTTAATCTATTTGGTCTCGCAAGCTAACAACTTAGCAATCCTTCCTATATGGTTGTTGTATACTTCTTTCGTTTTCTTTCCTGTTCATTTTGACCGGAAAATCTATTTAAAAATTGCTTACAAAAATGAATAGGCATATTCTATTTTCTAGTCCTCCATTAATTTAATAACAATAAAAATCTATAGACGGATTGAGGGTGTGTATGATTTTAGAGGTTCTAATTAATAGTAGGATTTTTTCAATTTATGAAATTGTGGTTCATGGAATGGGAAGATCTTATACATCCCTTTCTTCTAAAGACCTTTAAGAAGTTGTAGCTTATATCTTATACCATTAATTAACAATCAAATAAACTGGAAAAAATAAATTGCATGTCATATTACCTAGAAATTGTGTTAATGTTTTGAAAATGAGGAACTTTTTATTTTAAGAAATAATTATTAAATACTAGTATAATGCATAATTTGCAACACTTGCCTTTATTTATTTTATTTTATTGGTAAAAAACAATGTATTATTTACTAGTAGATCTCTATTATATAAAGCCAAGGGAGGCAATGGCGTCCCCCTAGGATATTACATAATTACCCTTGCAATAGTATTATTTAAAAAAATAAAATATAAAAGTCAAATAATCAAAAGTATCATATTTAATCAAATTTTGGTAAGTAAATTAAGAGATAGTAAACACACAAACTTACCCAAAATATTAATGAAATTAATGCTAAACCTGCAATCTGCAATTATTAACAAAAATAGCAACGTTACTAAAAATTTTAAAAACTATACATATAAAAAACTTACAAAGGAGTAAAGACTATTTATATTGTAATATTTGACAATTCATAAGCGTATTGTCAATATTACACAAATTAAATTTTATTATTGTTATTAAAAATATACTAAGTTTGAGAAGCTCAATTTTCCGTGCACGCATCGCGTTGCCAAACGAATACTAATTACCTATTAAATTATGGCTTCTCTTTTCGTCTTTTTTACTAACAGGTAGATTCGTACCAAAGCCAATGCAGGCCGGTCATTTGATGAAATTATTGGAAAACAAAAAATGGGCGATGTTCCTATTGCCAAAACACCTTAAAGATAGCTTGCAACTAGGTGATCTTTTTAATACCTAATTCTTCTTTAACCTTACCATAGTCTAGATTCATTTACGGAAGCAACTTTAAATTATGTTTTAACATCATTTTAATATTGAGCAGGAATTACCATGATGAAATATTAATATTTTTATGCCATTGTAATTCAGTAATTATGATCTTCCCCAATTCTTAATTGCACATTCAAAAAATCAATTTGAATCTTTATGTAGTACATACTTTTGTAGTAGAATTCAGGGAATGTGATCGAATAGTATATACAACTAAAGAAACAAAATGATTTTAAAAAAAAATAAAACAAAGATGAACAGATTGCAAATTTAATTAGAAAATGAGTGGCATACTTGGTTGCAGATGAAGTTACATTTATTCTTATTTCTTGCAAAAAATAAAAATACAAAAATTCATATAACTTATCACATCAAGATCATCATCATTCAAATGGACTTGGTGATGTAAAAATATTTTCGAAATTAAATTATTTACCCAGCCAAACAGTTTTTCTAGTGAAATAACAATCAACATTTATAAGAATATCATATTAAGAGTTTGTTATTTGGTTTGACTGCATTTTATGTTTCTTTTTATCTCAAAATTAGGTTGCGACTAGCGCGTAACATATACCTAAGTTCCATTTATTATACATTGATTCTGATTTGATGCTTCAATCTCTTTGTAGGATTTCAAATAATCGAAATTTGTGAAACTTGATCAAAGTTATAAATCCGAATTCTGGAATGGCTACATTTTTTTCTGGGCTGAACCATTTCTCGGCAATATTTCACAACATAACTCACGATTGATCAAAGGCGGAATATTTCTCTAATGACTACATTGGCTAGAGTAGGGACCCAAAATGAGCATGCCCTTTTAAAAGACTTGACAACAGGAAGCAAGTTTTTTGCGTTTGTATTGCAAAATCAACCTACAAATCTGACACAGCTCCGAGATATTCTTATATCTTCTTTTCAGTGGATCCTAAACATCTCTAGCCGCTAAATTGATATAGGTCCACTATTGAAAATATTGTGGAAAAAAACTTATTCCAATGGTGAGGAAAGGCATCTGTGTAACTTCAATGCAGGATATGATAGACTAATGTTGCAATCAAAGATTAAATAATATCTGGAAGCAAAGTTAATGATGTCAACCAAAGAGGTATGGCAATGACATCCTAACTGGATATACACTATTCAAAAGCTACAAAATTAGGCAAGTGAATGAAAATCACAATTTTAGTGTGTCATAAAATTGATGA
This sequence comes from Bassia scoparia, assembly GCA_008642245.1. Taxonomy (NCBI): domain Eukaryota; kingdom Viridiplantae; phylum Streptophyta; class Magnoliopsida; order Caryophyllales; family Amaranthaceae; genus Bassia; species Bassia scoparia. The sequence continues at coordinate 2,332 of SNQN01006727.1, read as the reverse complement.
TCCTTATGTTGTTTTATTGTCACAACTTTAAACGTACAGTAATTATACGATGTTTCCTTGTTGATAATAAACGGGGAAGCAACATTGAAAGCCGTGCAGCATGTCATAAGCACACTTTCTTACTGCGAATCCAAGACATATTCATCCTTTTTCAATTCTTAAGACACATCCAGGTGGAAAGCCTGTATGCCATTTTTTGAAGCGGATGGAATAGCCTGTTTTTACTGTAAATGGTATGAACAAGAGTTGTTCCGGCCAAAAGAGTCGCCTTCTTGAAAAAAGCTGAGAAATAAGCAAAGTGTTCCCTAATATGTATATTCCATCATTGAAGTGTAGCGTTATAATATTATTATTTTTTTCTTATTCCTATAAACAATGAAAATATGATTCGTGTGTGTAATTGTCCATGCTTTAATAATACGAAGTAATAAAATTCAATTATCTATCATTGTGGGACATGGAATTATGTTAAAAATGTAGACATAATTATTGGGTAATTGCCAAAATATAACTATATCAATACTTTTAGAAATCGTGTATACTTCTTCGCTCCTAATTAGACTGTAACACTTCAATTTTCACACATATTAATGCACAATTTATATCTAAAATTTTAAAATGTGTTTTGATAAAAAATAGATATTAATAAAGTCACATGGAGACGAATTCAATGACATCCCACGTAACTGGATGTTTCTTTGGTGGTCGTAATTATTAAAAGACCACCAAAGATCATGAAAGTCAATATTAATTTTAGCCCTTTCCTGAAATATTTGGACATGACAAAAAATTTGGGTTAAACCAAACATTGTATATAAATTATTTCATATTTTCTAATCTTATTTTCGAATTTTCATCAATTTTTTCTCCCTTAACTTTGAAACAACGTAGTCTACAGAAATTGGAAATACTTTTTTAGAACCACAAGGGATTAAAAAAAAAAACTAATTTTGGGAATTTAGACTGTTAGCAAAACAATTTTAAAATTTTAAGAAATAATTTAAAAATTCATAACGAACATAATTCATATCACAAATTTTACTTAAACACTTTTAGAAAAAGTCCTATGTAGCCGACCCCATATGGATTCAATGAGTATGGTGTTCATGTACACTTATAATTCTGATTTATCTTTAATTAAAATAATTGACATGAATTGTTTATGAGAGAATGAAATTCGTAGTTAGGAACTGAATGAACTAAACTGATGAATGTTGAAATAAATGAATTGAATAAAGAATATTAAAGCACTGATCACAAGCTTCAGTAATGGTTGAAACCCAAAAATATAATATATTCCATAACCTAAGCCAAGTTGACTGGCCCTATAAAGCACATTACATAATGTATTATATATTAATCAACAGCAACTTTAAAATATTCTTAAATAGTTTCATATAAGATGCAAAGAAATTTTGGTATTAGTTTTATCAATATAGCATTACCATCAAAAGTAAATAGTCCTTTAATAAATCCTTTTTTGTTTCGGAGGTATCATTTTTATTATGTTTCATACTCACGCTTTTGATGATGACTCGAGTTTTTTTTAAACAAGAAATTAAAAAGAGAAAAAAAATATTGTCCAAAAAAAATTGTAGAATTAATTTAAAACTTTATTTATGACATTGAAAAAATGTATCTGCAATATAGACAAAATACCAAATATAATTAAAACATAGGAAGTACATAGTTATTACTATTGATTGAATAATCAAATAATATCTTACTTGTATACAAATTGTACCAATCCAATGATTTTTATTCTAAAATTAAAATTCTTATAATATGTAATAATATTTTTATGTTCTTATATTTTTCAAATAAAAAAAAGAATTACTCAATATTCCCTCAAATCTGAATTTGTATGAATTTTAAATTTTTGAGTTTATTACGTCAATAACCTTAAAATTTTATGGACTATGACCAAAAATTAAGACAATATAATTTTTTTAAAAATGACTTTCATTGACTTTCGGTTGGTTTACAATAAAGACCATCAAAGAATTTTTCTTAATTATATTTTATTCATACATATGAAACAAAGTTTAGTCAATCAAACGCAGTAACGATTGGACTTTTGTCGTTCAGTTGATGCTATTTTGCCATATATATCATAAACTAAAAGCCCTTCGGTAAAACCAATTTCTTTTAGACCAACCAAAATTTTGTTATCATCATTGATGTTGAGGCTCTTATCAAAATTTGCTCATTGATAAGCCTTTATTAGTTTGTGGTAAAGGTAAATTTTTTCAGACCAACCAAATTTAACAGAAATTTTGAAATTTACCAAATATTGAGCAACTTCGCTGAAAATAAAAATAATCTCTTCTTT
>SNQN01006726.1:0-18160 GCA_008642245.1 Bassia scoparia | reverse complement strand
ATTTAAAGTATATTTTCAAATTTATTTTCTTATTTTCTTAATAGACTTTTATTTAAGTCAAAATGAATTTTAAATTTGATTTCATAAATCTTTTAAATTTATATTATTTTCAAAGTATAAATATTTTCCTAAACATTATTAGCATTTTGATAATTAATTTCAATGATAAATTATTATCTAAAACACTTGCTACTTAACTTTGGGTCAATAAGTTCCTAATTAGATATTCAAGCCATGAAAAAAAGCCTCCTAAACAAATCCATAAATCTGATTTTTATTTTGTCACAAAAAAAAGGAAATTAAAATAAAATCTCAATTCATCATCATCAACATTACGTAATCCTTCTTCCTCCTCTATTGCCTTCTTCATCCTCTTCACCTTCAATAAACACCTCCCCAACTTGCAACTTTAGATTACAATAAAATAATCATAAGCTTCATCTTCATCCTCCAAGTGTAAGACATCAACCAAAACACCATCATCAACATTCTCCTCCATGCATTCAACCTCCATTGTTGCCCAATCAAACTTCAACCTTAGATTAATTTATTCATCGAATTCATCTATAAATAGCTCCCAAATTCTACTGATTCTTCTTCTTCTTCTTCTTCTTCTTCTTCTTCTGCTTCTCTTCTTTCTCCTCTTCTTCTTCTTTCTCTTCTCCCTCCTGCTCCTTCTCCTTCTCTCCTTCTCCTCTCCTCCTCCTTTCTCCTTCTCCTCCTCCTCCTCCCCTCCTCCTCCTCCTCCTCCTCCTCCTGCTCCTCTCCTCCTCCCCTTGCTCCTGCTCCTGCCCTGATCCTGCTCGCTCCTGCTCCTCCTCTTCTTCTCCTTCTCCTTCTTCTCTTCTCCTTCTCCTCTCTTCTTTCTCCTTCTTCTTCTTCTCTTTCTTCTTCTTCTCCTTCTTCTTCTTCTCCTTCTCCTTTCTTCTCCTCTTCTTCTCCTTCTCTTCCTCCTCTCCTGCTTCTCTTCTCTTCTCCTTCTTCTTCTTCTGCTTCCCTTCTCCTTCTCGCTGCTTCTCGCTTCCTCCTTCTCCTTCTCCTGCTTCTTCTTCTCCTTCTCCTTCTCCGCTTCTTCTTCTCTTCTTCTTTCTCCTTCTTCTCCTTCTTCTCCTTCTTCTCCTTCTTCTCCTCTTCTCCTTCTTCTCCTTCTCCTTCCTTCTCCTTCTTCTCCTTCTCCTTCTCCTTCTTTCTCCTTCTTCTCCTTCTCCTTCTTCTCCTTCTCCTTCTCCTCTTCTCCTTCTCTTTCTTCTTCTCCCTTCTTCTCCTTCTCTCTTCTTCTCCTTCTTCTTCTTCTCCTCTTCTTCTCTCTCTTCTCTCCTTCTCCTTCTTCTCCTTCTCTTCTTCTCCTCTTCTCTCTCTCCTCTTCTTTTCTCCTTCTTCTGCTTCTTCTTCTCTCCTTCTCCTTCTTCTGCTTTCTCCACTTCTTCTTCTGCTATCTCTCTTCTGCCTTCTTCTTCTTCTCTGATTCTTCTCCTTCTTCTCTTCTCCTGCTTCTTCTTCTGATTCTCCTCCTCCTCCTCCTCCTCCTCCTCCTCCTGCTCCTGCTCCGTGCTCCTCCCCTCTCCTCCTCCTCCTCCTCCTCCTCCTCCTCCTCCTCTTCCTCCTCTCCTTCTCCTCCTCCTTCTTCTCCTCCTCCTTCTTCTCCTTCTCCCTTCTTCTCTTCTCTTCTTCTTCTTCTTCTTCTTCTTCTTCTCTTCTTTTCTTCTTCTTCTTTTCTTCTTCTTCTTCTTCTCTTCTTCTCTTTCTTCTTCTTCTTCTTCTTCTTTCCTTCTTCTTCTTTCTCTTCTTCTTCTTCTCTCTTTCTTCTTCTTCTTTTCTCTTCTTCTTCTTCTCTTCTCTCTTCTTCTTCTTCTCTCTTCTTCTTCTTCTTCTTTTCTCTTCTTCTTCTCTTCTTCTTCTTCTTCTCTTCTTCTTCTTCTTCTTCTTCTTCTTTTCTTCTTCTTCTTCGGTACCCTTCTGACGCCTGTGCGATTGAATTTCTGCTCGTAAGGAGGTAATGTTGGGTTGATGAATGGAACGACAGGGGCTCTTTGACACATGGATGTGGTTACTATTATTCATAAGAAGATAACAACCTTGATGTGTGTATGACGGTGACGAAGGTCTTTCTCTTGACACAATCTCAGTTGGCTCGATTTGTATCTGATCAGTGTAGTGTAGCAGTAGCGCAGCGAAAAGCGAGAAAAGTATCGGTGAGTGTAGGGACATTGACTACGGTTTGCTTCCTTTTCTTTTCTCTCTTAGGGGAATCGGATAAGGAAGGTGTTGCCTGAAGCAGATCTAGGCTACACTAAGGCTTAGGACATTTGGAGGGCGCTGCAATTGTTAACCTCTTTAGCAAATCGGATTTGCAATAGCTAGAGTGGAGGGCCCATATTGTATCTCGGCTCCCTTCTAATTTTTGTAATTTTTGGATCGCGCTTTGTTGAACAACAACAACAACAACAACAACAACAACAACAACAACAACAACAACAACAACAACAGCAACAACAACAACAGCAACAACAACAACAGCAACAACAACAACAACAACAACAACAACAACAACAACAACAACAACAACAATCTATTACATTACATATTACTAAAGCAAAAAACCAAGGGGGACACATGTCACCTCATCATTAAAAGTTTTTCGTTTAAATTTTTTTTAATAATTTTTTTTGTATCAAATTACTAATATAACACATTAAATCTAAAATTTACAATATTTTTAGTTTCTAATCAAAGAATTTATCTACCAATAGCTAACAAAGAATGTATTTTTACTAAATTCCAGAAGATTTTACATATATCAATATATAATCTATACCTCTATACCTTTTCTATTAAAACCCTCCCCCATACACAAAAATGACACATGGCATCTTATAAATCACTTTTGCCACAAATTACTCTATTCTCACAATGATACCTTATTTTCAATAATTCAACTAAATTCAACTTCAATTTTATAAGCATTTTTTAAAAATTTAATATTATATTTCTAATCTAATTAAATTTCTAAGTCATAATCTATTAATTGTTCTCATTATTATCTTTAACCTTCCCCTTCATCCCTTTTCAGTAATTTCGTCGTTATAATATCCACAATAATTGATTTAACACAATCTATATTTATATTATATTTATACTCAGTATTTTGGAAATGTTGTCCAAAAGGACATTTTATAAACGACTTTTGTGAGAAATGACCTTTTGATTTGTTTTTTTTTTGTGAAAATATAACTTAAACTTTTAATTTTTTGGCGAAATAGACTACATTCCACCAAATTTTCGACGTTGATTACCTCTTAAAAAATACCTAAGATGTGACACATAGGAAAACAACATTATCATTTATGTTAAAGAACACGTGACAATTTTCTTAAAACATTTATTTTCCTTACTATTTTTCTCACGTTTGGTCGTTCTCATTTTTAATTTTATTATATTCAATACTTCTAAAATTATACTCCATACTGGTCTAAAACTGGTTATTAATAAAATTGCAATATCTATCAGACTATGATCAATATAATTAACATTGCATATTAAACAAAATCTATTTATTTTAATAAGCAAAATTTTATCACAATACTACTCCCTCCATTCCGATTTGTTTTTTACATTTGTAGAATTGCATGTCAATTAAGGGAAATTAGTATTTGGATAAATTATGTTAGTATTATTTGGAAGTTGTATTATTCTTGTAATTTGTTTGAGATGTGTGCAATAAAATTAAAGTAAATCTTATTATATTTAAAAATGAGGGGATGATGAGATAAGTTTGAGTGGAAAATCAAGAATGATGAGTAAATAAGTAAGAGATAATATTAATTATTTTATGAGTAAAAGTAACATTAATGGGTAAAAAAGTAAAAGATGAAAAAAATGTAAAGAATAAAAGGGAACACCAAAAAAGGAAACATAAGAAACAAACTGGAACGGAGGGAGTATTACTTTGCCCTGTACAATACAATATTATCATAATAAATTTTATAAAACACATACAATAATGAATTTTATAAAACACATACAATAATGAATTTTATAAAACACATACGAATAAATCAATATTATGTATGGGTATTAAAGAATATTTGTACACAATCGACTTACAATTTTTTCTGTAAGACATTAATTGTAATTTTTAAATAGTTTGCATTTCCAGTACGAGTAACAAATTAACTTCCCTCTCAAAAAAAATAAATATATTAACTCTGATATTTTTTATATTTTTTTGTTGTACCACGCGGTTCACCTATTGGGCTAATCCAGATTCGAGATCAGTTTTGGGTGGTTAGGTTTGAATCCTCGCCCAAGGATGGAACCCAGATTCTCCCTATCAAGTGTAGTCCCAATCACCATTAGTCCACTACTATGATCTCTATTATATAAGCCAATGGGGAGCAATGGTGTCCCCCTTGGAAATTACTGTAATGCCCTTAATTCATCTCTATTATATCAGAATTGCTTATATACTACATCACAAAACGCATAACTTCAATACTTGCCCAAATAAAAAAGATTCCATCAACAATAAACCATACAAATACGTTACAACTGAATTCATCACAAAAATTTGCCTCCAATTAATTAAAAAAACTACCTAATAAAATTAAATCAAATTAAAACAAAATCAATTACGTTGATAATTTAAGCAAAAATTACTCCAATTGCAAAACTAAAAAAAGAAACTTCCTCTAAACTAATTGGTAAAGAGAGAAAAAAATAATTAATCAAATAACACGTACAACAATACAACTGATAAAAAATTCTCTCTAAAAAAATTCTCTAAACCCAATTGATAATTTTCAATTCTTCACAGCACTCCTTGCTTCGACAATTCTGAAAAGGTGGAGAAGAACTACTACAACTCTTCAACTCTTCATTTCATAAAGGTATGTACGCTTTACATTTAGTTGCACAATTATATTTGAAAAATGTGCAAAAATAATAATTGAAAATACACATCTATAAAAAGTTTTAAAAAACAGTAGGATAAAAAACAGTAGAATAATAATATTGAATATTGAATTCAAAAATTGTATCGAAAATATGATGTGCAAAAGGATAAACAGTTATATTGAAATCAAAAGTTGTATCCAAATTATGATGTGTAAAATTTTTATTGGGTATAAAAAATTATAAATAAAAAAAGCATTCAATTGAATACATTATAAATCAAAAAAGCCTACAAAATAGGTATCAAAAACACACCAACACGACCAACATAAAAAATAGTAAATCTAACAACCAAAAAAGCGGCTTAGCGTTCTACTGTTCATAATGAACAGTGTGCTGCCACTTTTGCCCTTATGTTTTCAATCAAATTTCACTTCTGCCCTCACCTATATTTCTTTTCTTCATTTCATTTCTGATTCCTTCTTCCACATTTTTCTTCTTTTGCTCAACCATCATCTTTCATCGACATCCATGGTTATTGCTTGCTGCTTTTTCCATTCACATTTTTTCATCCAAAATTTCTTGATCGTCTTTCTCCGTTGCCATTTCCCATGGATTTTCCCAACAATTTCATTCGTCCATTTTTAGTTGATGTAGATTTAGGCAAGTTCGATTTGAAGTGYGTCGTCGATCACCGCATGCGACCCAGGGGGCGTGAGAAGGCATCTTTGTGAACAGATCTCAACACACAGRWTGCAATTTTAGGGTTTTTGTTGTTTAATTGATTGTTAATTAATTGGGTTTTCAGGAATTGTTTTAGTATTAGTAGATCTAGGGTTTCAATTTGGGCTATTTTCGTGAGTTKATTTGAACTTTTTTGTGTTTTCTTAGTCGAATCTCTCGAAYCCTGAGTTGTATGTTACTTATGTGAGCTATTTTCATTAAAGCAGGGATTTCATTGGGAAATTTGTTCACAAACCTCATGCATTGATCAAAAAATCAGCACTCCCAAATCACGACAGCCAGAAAATCATTGTAAGTTTTTTTTCACTAATAATAATAATGTTAAAATTAAATTTTTGGGTTGTTTGGGGTTTGATTGGGGTTGGGTGTAATTTTGTTTATGCCCTCGATTTGTGACAATTTATGCCATCGATTTATACTATTTTTTGTCTTAGGTTTTTATTTTATTTTAATTGTGTGGCTTGATAGTCGATTTGAATGCAAATTGTTGCAGTGACAACTCAGATAATCTCATAATGAAGTTGTTCAAATAAGTGAGAAACTATAGCAGTTTATTGACCATAGTTTGATTCCATGGTAAATAGGTACTTGACCTTATGGTGTACTTTGTATTTTCAATTKTCCTGGTGAATATATTGATATTGCAGGTTGCCTGAAGTTTTATGCTTCGAATCAACAATAACATCCACCATGCGTTCATTGTATGCGCCCAATCTTTGCTCCTGATCAGTCTGGATCAGCCGAAAGACGGTTTCATCGTGGCTCGCTTTTTCATTGACTTTTTTTAGACTGGATTTTCGGCTTCGGATTTACAAATCTGATTGCAACAGGAAGAGCTCTTATCGCTTTATGAAGAGACAACATGAAGAGCTCTTATCGCTCCGGATTTACAAATCATTCTTTTCCCTCCCCTTCATTTCTCTTCTTATCCTTTAATTTCCTCCCATTTTCTTCTACTTAAATGATTTGATTATGCCTCTGCTTTGCTTTATGAAGAGACAACTGAATGTCTGAATTTGTGATACTCAGGTATTTCGGAAACTAAATTTCTTATGGCCTGTGACTCTGTCAGAATAATCAAACTGTAGTATCAAATGCTATATCTGTATTAAATTTTGATGCTATGCTAGACATATGAATTACAATTGATCTTTCAAGTTTGTAGTAAAAGAAATTATTTTACTGTATAACTAATTGTAATTGGTTTCCTGGTCTAGAGAATAGAATAAAGTTTTACTCCCAAGAAATTGTAATATTTCGTCGAGACCTCTTGCATAGAATGCGGCGTTCATGCCTGATTACCCCTTCAACAGTTGAAAGTCAGTAATCCTTTTGCACATGTAAGCTTATTGTTATTGCTATCTGTTTCTGCTTGTAATTTTTAGTTAATGTTCACTATTGACTGCTGAGTCTTTGTTGCAGTTGGGTGCTACCATTGTACACCAAAGTCATCTCTGCCYTCTTCCTCTCAYAATTCAACTGATTAGCTGGAATCACGATCATTGCCCCAGCTTGTATCCAACCCCTCACACGGTATCACTTTTGCTCTTCGCTTCAAGTATCATCACATTTGATCACAACCTTAGTGTTTTCCCCCTTCTGAAAACACACGAAAAGAAGTAATTAGCAAGTTCACAGTAAACAAGAGTTGCAATTACAAAATGACTTAATTTTGCTTTGCAATACAGATAATTTTAGGGGATAAAAGTGAGCAAAAAGCATTAAAGTATGWGGGAGTAACATGTTTCAATCCTGGATCCTTCTCAAATGATCACACATTTGTCGCATACCGGTCTGGTAACCATGAAGTCGAGTTGTCTGCTATTTAAGTTCTGTTTATTGGTGGAAATCATTAACATGAATGAACCTTTGGACATTTTAATCGACACCACCTAAAAATATGGCTCAATATAACCCCAACTTTGGGGGCAATAATCTCAAGTGATGATCCGTAGTCTGTAGTTCTAAACTAAGCTATACAGAACAATGCCTAAAATGATAAGTCTATCATGACTAAGGCTTCGATTGATTGACATCACTTGGCATTATATTTCTCAGATTATGACTCCCAAAGTTAGGTTTATGGTGAGTTTTGCATATGACAAGGATCATCTTAAAATGCATTAATGCAAGTCGTCCTGATCATTCATTAATTTTATTTTTGTATTTTAAGTTTTATTTTAATTTATAAAGATATGTAATAGTTTTATTTTTCTTATCAATACTCATTCCATTGAAAGACTCAACGATGATAAGCATGTGAAGACCTTAGTGAGAGCCCAATTTCACTAATCTGTCATCCTTGTTGGAATTCCTCTAATATTGGTTCGTATTAGACTCAATAAAAGTGTTTCATGTTGGAATGAGAAGGAATTTGGGATGGTTAGGATCGTGGGTATGGGAAACTCCAATGGTAGCTCAGTTGCAAATGGTGATTTCGGGGAATTTGGTTACGTGCCACCCGAGTATGCGAGCACATTGGTGGCATCACTGAAGGGGGATGTTTATGGGTTTGGAGTGATCCTATTAGAATTGGTTACCGGTCAAAAGCCACTTGAAGTGAACTATGCAATGGAAGGCTTCAAAGGGAGCTTGGTTCATTGGGTGACTATCAGTCTAGCTCTGGTAAAATTAAGGACACAATTGACAAGTCCTTATGTGGGAAGGGCAACGACGATGAGATTATGTAGTTGCTTAGAGTTGCTTGTTCTTGTGTGGCCTCGAGGACCAAGGATCGGCCTTCCATGTTTCGTGTGTACGAATCCCTGAAGAACCTGGGTGAAAATCACGGTTTCTTAGAGCAGTACGACGAGTTCCCTATGATCTTGGATGAACAAGAGCTCGATTGAATTGGTTCTTTAGCACATTAGCTCTCAACTTCTCATGGTTTGGTTTTGAGCTGAAACCGAACCTCTTATATTGTATTCGTTACTGTGTCCTTGACATTGCTCCAACTAAATGGGGTTTGCTATTTTGCAGCGCAACTTGTAACTTTTTCTCATGTACCAATTTGTTGGAATGAATATCTCTGTATAATAGAATTTTTTTGCTATATTATTGACTCATTGTCTCCTACAGTATATTTTAGTGCCTAAATTTCTTTGTTTCTTTCATCCACTTTGTCATAAGTTTATGGTGTAGTAATATTCCTTAGCATAGTATATTTAATAGGGTATTTTGTTCCACATTATAGATGCTTACTCCATTTTCTTATTATGCAATTTCCATTTCCTTTATGTTGTAATACTTCAACAGATGCTTACTCTATATTGCATATGCGTAGAGTGTACAACTTTTACGACCATGTAATACTTAGTCCATGTTCTTTTCGACTGAACGGAATTTAAATGTAGTGTAAAATCAAACTAGATTCAGAATTAGGTGATGCGCAGGTGCTCGAAACCACTGCCATTTCCCCCTGCATTATGCTCCATGTTCTGTGAGGCACTTGTGTAAAAGTACAATCGTAGGTTGTAATCCGTCTATCTATCTATAACGTCGGGACTTTTACAGTATTATTTACACACTAGCCATGTACATTATGCAGCATTGTAGGTATATGCAGAAAAATATGCAACTGATCAGGAAGCATCTTTCCAAGGATTATGTTGAACCTCATGCCAAACTTAGAAGGAGTGGAGCCAAATTTGACCCTCATTTATTCTTAAGTATTATTTCCTCTATTTCAAAGTTTATATAAATCTTGTTAATGTTGTTGTTTGATTTTATATGCTTAATTTTGCATATTTTAAGTGTTTGTTATATCCGGATGTCACTTTAGGGAGTAATCTTTGTCCTTTTGCCTATTAGGATTTTAGGATTGATTTGCCTACTTATGTACTGCCATAAAGGGCATTTCGTATCGTTGTTTTGTACTTTTTATACAATGAGTACAATTGAGATTGGGAAATTAACGTTGAATTTTGTATGAATTGAAACAATGGTACATGATAATTATATGGAACAATGATGTATATTTAGTCCCTAATTTCATTATACAATAGGTACAGTAGAACAAGATTTTTATGGATTAGTCTTCGTATAGATATGATCCAATTAATTTTGGGCTAAAATTGCTCTAAACACATAACCCAATGAATCATGTAGCAAATTAGTCTTTTGTAATTACATAGTATTHAAAAAYCCGCAATTGRCTAATCAATACTTAAAGTGGACCGCGGCGCGCATCGCGCGCCGGGGCACACTAGTTAAAAAAAACATACAAAAAGCTAGAATTTAGGGGGATAACAAAAACAAAGCTATTTCTTTTTTGAATAAAGAAAAATAAAGCTATTTCAATAACGTTATCAACTGTTTTAACAAACGAATTTTAAAAAAAATTAGGGAAAAATGATTCCATACATAAAAAATAAAATAAAAACATTCTCCTTTAATTTTTTAATTCAAACTAACTAATTCTAAGCTACAATTTAGGGGTATAACTTTCAGTGACATAAAAAAAATTTGGGAACAATGGTTCCATACAAAAAAAAAAAATTAAAAAACACCAGAAATTTTTGCTTTGAATGATTTTAAACGCATAAACATTTCAACAACAGAAAAAACACCAGAATTTTTTACTTAAAATAAAGACAAACAGAGAGAAGGTAGAAAAATTAGAATAAAACAAAAGGTAAAAAAACCTTCAAAAAATACAAAGACAAAATTTTAAAGTTGAAAAATATAAAGGCAAACAAAAAAAATAAACGAAAAACTCTTTACCATAAAAAAAACGAGATCTGGGTTAAGTGGGTTGTTGAACAAATTGAAATAAACGAAATAAACGAAAAAATTGCAATCAACATATCAATTGAAATAAACGAAAAACTATTATTGAACAATTTGAACAAATTCGAATTTCAAATTCTTTTTACTTGCAAATTTGAATCTTATAAATAAAAAAAATCAGAATTTTAAAATAAGAATACAATAAGAACCATTTTCTGGAAAAAAAAAAACAAAAAAATTGGAACACCCATAAATTTGCTTGCAAAATTAAATTGCATGTAAAATTTTGTGAATATTCAAAATAGATTATCAACAATTTGAGTAGATCTGGGTTTTGTAAAAATATGAAGGATAAACAGAGAGAAAGAAGATACCATAACAACAATCTAACAAAAAAATAATCAAAAAAAATTCTGAAAATGCTTACCCAAAAAACAAAACCTTCAAAATCTTCAAACTAGATGTCTTCATACTTAATACATGTGTATGAATTTAATTCGCTGTCCATGTTCGAAAATTGGATGATGAGAGAAGTAGATTTGACTTTGTAAATAAATGGAGAAGCGACAGAGAGGAGGGAAAAAAAGGGAGAAAAAAAGTAGGAATTGGTGAATGAGTGAATGGGTATTGTAGGGCTTCGCCCCGCCTTAGGGGGGCGTGACCTCAGCTTCAGTGTCATAGAATTGAGCCATGGAATCCGCATGTGAATGCGTTGGGGTGTGTTGTCGAATTGAGGGGATCGCCACCGTGCCTATATAGGTTATTCACGGACGCCCGAAACATTGGTGCCAAACTAGTGGCCCCACAAATAGGTCCAGTAACCAAAGTGTGGGTTGGGGACATGGTACGAATCGATCTGTAACCAATTGCGATGTAGCGGCTCTATCGTCTCATTTGTAGTTTCATATGAATGCATAAATTTGAATTAAAGAGCTAATTGATTGATCTATGAAAGCGATAATTTTATGGCTGGGTTGCTATTAAGTATGTACAATCATGATTTATAATGGAAAGCGATCATTGATGTGTAGTCACATATTATAGGTGCTTAGAAACGGCGTTCATGGCATTATTGATTTAATTGATACGCATAAATTTCGCGGTCTTGTTTTAGATATATACAAGTTGTGATAATATATATTATAACAATAGCAAAAAGGTTAGTTAAGCATGATAAGTATAATTGTGGTGTTTCTACATCTGTTGCACTCGAAAAAATGAATTGGTTTAGGTAAAACTTAGAGAATGTACTTTGGATCTAGAATTGTAATTGAGGAACAAATGACGCGTTAGTATTGCACATAAATATGTATAAATGAATTGTGAAGATGATGATAATTAATAAGTGCGTAATCGAGAAGAATGAAAACCAAAACCGATGGAACTTGAATTAGAACATCTACATGTTTACATGAAAGATTAAAAAGTAAGTTCTAATTGTTTTAACTTGATATAAAACATTCATAAATGCATGGTGTAGTCATAATTAAGAAAGTGAAAGGAATTAATAAAGAGTGAAAAATATGGTTGTGTTTGGTGATAATCTCAGGATTAGATACCTTATTTCGCTTGTTGATTCGAACAGAATGTGCTTTTGAGTTAAAACGATGTGTTTTAGAATATTTGAGAGAGAGAGAGATGAGTAGACTGAAGTGTCCGGGAATGTTACGTGTTGAAGTGTGTAAGGTGTCTCTGAGACTGAGCAAGGTAAGGGGTATTTTATAGGCAGAGCAAACGAGGAAGTAGAAACCGCGTATTAGCTACATATGAGCGTATATACGGCTGCATTCCTGCGTTTACGTCTATGTAGCGTATATACGTGAAACTTTCATAAGAATTTGGAATCGGAAGCTGCGTAGTTAGCTGCAATGGTGCGTATATTCCGCTCCTTCAGGGGTATATATGCTCCCATTCTTTGCTCTCTAGCTCTATTCTTTCGTCTAATTTTTCCAAAATCAGAATATTTCATTCGGGATAAATTTTGCATATGTGGTCGTTTTTTAAATTGAGGATTATTCTAGAGTCTTGTCGGAAGTAGTTCTAGCAACTCGCGTTTTTTAATTAATTTACCGTTATTTCACTTGCGTATTTAATTCATTGAAATTCATAGAAAATCATAGAAAATCAGAAATAATTCTAACAAAATACTGGGATTCAAGTAAATGTGACGAACATGATGAAAACAAAATGCATGAGAAGTGCCAGTGTGACTTGTTTTGAAACTTTGAGAACTCTGAGAAAACGAAAGAACATATTTTTGCTGTATTTGCCTTTGTCAGTAGTTTCGAGTAGACTCATGTTTCAACTTTTGTGAGATTAAGATCTTTTGAGTCAAACAATTGGAGACGCGGTTGTTATCTCACGGATTATGCATTTGGGGAGACCCATTTCAGGTGTCTACAGAGCCATTTTCGACTGGAAGCCTGGAGCAGATCGTAAGTCTCGTAGACGAAGTCAAAGTATTCGATCGGGACGGAGGACTCAAGAGTTCTGCGCCTGAAGTTACCCTTTTCGCCGGTCTGCAAAACAGGTTGTTTTTACCTGGTGCTAGTGGTCCGTGGGTTTGTGTGCTATGTATGTGTTTGGGTCTTGAGCGGTCATACTCTCGTTGCCTGACGGGAGAAATGCAGATGCATCTGCTTTCGAAGAATGAGTAGATTGAAATGTGAGCCCTAATTCAGGATTAGGATATTTGGTGAGGCAGGTCTGTTTTTTGTCTTTGGAATTGCATCTGCATGTTGATTGTACTTGTGACCCTGATATTGGAAAAGGGGCAGGATTGATTTTGAAAGAGTCTTGAATTTGGAGGGCTGTCTAGGTTTGGTTTAGACATAGTTTGAAAGAGTATCAATTTGAAAGGCTTGTAGGTCTGGTTCTAGGCATGATTTGAGAGTAGTCTTTGAATTTGAAGGAGTCTGTCTAGGTCTGGTATCTAGACAGGATTTGGAGCAGTCGTTTGAAAGGGCTCTGTCTAGGGTCTGGTATCTAGACATGATTTGGAAAGGTCTTGGTTTAGTGTCTGGTTCATGACTATGATTTGAAATGAGCCTTTGAATTTGAAAGAGTCTTGTTAGGTCTGGTTCTATAACATGGGAAGGGATACTGGTCTAATATAGTACCCAGAGTATGTGGAATGAAGTGGTTATTATAGAGATGTGCATTAGGAAGGTGACATTGGGAGATTAGTGTGATGCTAGCGGACGTGACTATGATTAACATGGATGACAGTAGACTGTGATTGAAAAGTGAGAAGCAGGTCAATGTGATTTTGGCTTTCCTCTTGTAGCAAAAAGATTTGGAACAGTATATAGGGTCTAGGAGTACAAAGCCCACACTGGAAATTAAAGGAAGCATGATTGAAGAGCCCCCTAGGAGATTGAGACAGTGTTTAACGGTTAGAGTCAAATAGAGAGTGTAGACTGGATTGTTGTAGATTGATTGGTTCCCAACGAAGATGTCTATAATCAAAGGTCAGGTGGTTCTTCTTTTTGGGCATGGAGTCAATGAGTCCTTGAAGAGTCGACAATAGGCTAGGGTTTGAAGAAATAAAAGGGTTTTGTGGTAGGGTACAAGATGGTGGTAGAATGCTCGGGTTGGCTAATGATGTAGGTCTAGCATGAGTTATGTCAGGTTCTAGACTGGCAACATTATCGATTCTCTAGCAAGTAAAACATAAGTTCAACAATTTATGTTATACTTGCGGTCGAGGGAACCTCGAGAGAGCTTCCGTTCTGTATACTGGAATCAGACACCGTAGTTCTGATGATGACTTGGACAATGCTTCGGTGGAGGGCTTTTGTGGTGTAATGTGAGCATGTGGTTTGAGGGTTGGAAAGGCCTTGATGTTAATGGAGTTGGGAAAACCCACGGCGCGGCAGTGGTGTTTTTAGATCTTTGATTTTTGATCTGGGTTTGAGCTTGGATTTGCATTGTTTGAGTGACTTTTTGCGGTCTTGTTGAACTTGTTTTTTTTGCTTTTTTTCTTTTTTGCCATTTTATTCTTCTCTGGCTTTTTTTTCTTATACTTTCTGTTGGAAAACTGTGGTTTTTTCCTACGTTCCGTTTGGTCCAAGGGTTGGTAGCATGTGGTGTGAAGAAGGATGAGGCTAAATGATTAGTGTTTGTGGTAAAGGGGAGAGGGATTTGATTGTGAGTGTGAAAAGGGGATGGAGGGGGGGTTCTTTTGTGGAGACTGTGAAAGAGAGGCGGGTCTTCTGCATTGTCATTTCAATAGTTAATCGTATATAGATAACAATTGTGGGCCAATGGTGTTGGATAGCTTGCTATAGAATGAGAATAATTTGTCAGATAACGTTAATCTTTTTTGTAGATTGGAACTGAAACATACATGGCGTTATTTTAAAAGACTCATAGACAAAGACAGTGAATTGAAAGATTGGATAAGCTTGGATAGGATGCTTGACTATCTGGAGAATCGGCAGATCGATGACCACGCTGGGGTGATCTGGTTTAGCAAAGTGGGCGGTGTGAAGTGATCTTTCTGCGATGGGGACTGGGGCGACACTTTCACCGCATGGGGGTCTTGAATCTATGACTTAAACGAATAGCAATTCTGAGTGGTTGTGAGCCTTATTGTAGGAATGCATAAGCTAATTGGGTGCAGTTTTAATTGTTGTCATCTGAGGATTGGGTGGGTCCACATAGGGAGTGACTTTTGCAGTAGTTATAAAGGCTGCTATAGTATACAATTGAGAAATGTCTTTGTGGTCCTCGAGGCTGTTGTTGGAATAGAGCGGGATGGTTAGAAGAGTTGTCATTGGTACATAGTAGGGCTGACTTGATCAGTGTTGGAATAGGAGGAGCACCTTTCTTGTTAAGCCAGCCGTATACTTAGATTTTGGGTTGAACTTTCCTCACTGGAGGCACCTTGTGCTAGAGCAGTAAATGAATAATGGTGTCTGAATACTTGAGTTTTTGGTCTTTGATACTTGGGGCTGAGGTTCTTGTATGACATCGAACTTGATCTTCCTCATTCGGTCGATTGGTATTTGAGCGGCTTTTCTCACTATTAAGAAAGTAGAGAATTTTCTTCACTTGTTGGTGGTCGTAGTTCAGGAGACGACAGGACAGCTGGAATTGTACTGTATTGCTTTAGGAACTCGTGTCTTGAATATTCAATATCGAGCTGCTTGATTCAGGTCTTGCACCCTGGATGGAATGGTGTCCAAAGTAATAGGGAACGAGAGTGATATACTTTGCTCTTCTTTAAGGCAATTGAGATATTGAAGGTGGGGAGGTGTTTCTGGGTATTCAGTTTCCTGAACTTGGGAATTCAGTGATGACGAAACTTCTAGGAAGCTGCCCTTTTCTCATATCAATAGCAACACGGGCTTGAACTGAATTTTGGACATTCTCATTGACAATCTTTAGTTGCTCCACTTTTTTCCGTCTCTCTTCGGAGGAGGGATGGTGTCTCAGATCGCTTCTTCCTCGGTCAGACTCGATGAGGTTTTCCTGGGTCTCTTTTCTAGTCCAATGATCTCTTCTTGGGCTAAGGCGAGATTCCCGGACTCGAGTTTTCTAGATAGCGTTAAGCTGTTGTTGATGTGTTTGCTATGGACAGTTTTGGTGATCAGGGCGGTCCCGGGTTTGGCTTTTTGTTACTCTTCGGCCCCGAGCAAGTTGCGAGTTTTGCATTTGCGATACAGAATTCAACTTAGAACCAGAAACAAAGATGGTATACTTGAAATCTTAGACAACTAATCAGTCTTGAGGTTCTGGATTAAGGAACTGAACTCGAAGACTTGAATATGGGGCTAGCTAAATCCTGATTTAAGTGCTAGACTCGAGAAAGAATCAATACTAAGATGTGGCCTATTTAGAATTAGGACATCTTAGCGTACGGATGATAGATTGAATGGGCTTAGCTGAATAAAAGTTTGGTCTTGCACGACTGTCGTTTTAAGTTCTTAGATTGAAGTGAAGCGAACTATTCAGATTCAAGCTTTGGGTTGAAATTGATTTGAAATGACCTATTCAGATTTAAGGTTTGAATTGGATGTGAATATTCAGATTTAAGGTTTTTTGAATTGGAATTGAATTGACCTAATTTGGTTTAGGTTTAAAAGGTCGAATATAAGTAGCTAGATTATTGGTTGAATTGGAACTAAGTAGATTCTAGTCGAATGGAGTTTGAATTGACTTGGATTGGAATGGGCTCTATGGATATGAACGTCATGTCTTGAATGTTGAGGGACTGGGCTTAAGAAATTTGGGACTGAAGAAGAGTCAAAGTTTAAAAGCAATTGATTGAAACCAAATCAATTTATTCACTTAAGGTAGGATCTAAGTGAACTATACGGTCGGGCTTGGTTAGTTGATCAGTGTACCTGCTAAGAGTAGAGTGGGTCCATTTACACACACTTTGGTGATGTATGGCAGATACCCTTTATATAACGCATCTAGTACGTGCAACGCGGCATGGGCGGGATAGGCTTACCTTAGCATGTGATTACATTAACAATGCACAAGGTAAATCCTTAAGGTGAATCTCGAAGATAGAATGCCCATATGTGAGACAAGGTGCTAGGACATGCCTATTCGAGGTACAAGCTAAATTCATGTATTATGAATGGAATACGAGATTTCAAGTCTGTCTCCTAATGGTGATTTCCAGTGGAAGTCCGCCAAAAACTATAGGCTTGCCGCTTAGGGGGGCGTGGACCTCAAGATTCAGTGCATGGATTGAGCCTGGAATCGCATGTGATCGTTGGGGTGTGTGTCCGAATTGAGGGGAGCCACGTTCGTGCTATATAGGTTATTCACGGACGCCGAAATTGGTGCAAACTAGTGGCGCACAAATAGGTCATACTCAAGTGTGGGTTGGGGAATGGTAGAATCAGATTTGTACCGCCATTCGCCCGCATGTAGCGGCTCTACTTTCGGTTCATTGTAGTTCCATAAATCATAACAATTGATTCAAAGGCCTATTGAATTGAATCTTGAAAGCGATAATTTATTAGGTGGGTTTGCTATTAATGTAAAACATGATTCTATATGGACAAGGAGATATTGATTGTTAGTCATATAAGTGTTAGAACAACCGGTGTCTGATTATTGACTTTAATGTGATACGCTAATTTCCGGGTCTTGTTTAGAATATATAAAGGTGGTGATGAAATATATATATAACAAGACATGAAAACAAGGTTGTAGCTGATAATATATGTTGTGTCCCTCACTTGTCCATGCAATTTAATCAAATTGTTAGGTAAATTAAAGGAATCGTCTTCGATTGATTGCTAATGAGAAACAACGCGTTAGTATTGACAATAACAATATGGTATTAATAATGAATTGTGACAAGATGATGATAAATAATAATGTGCTCAATGTGCAAGAGAAACCCAAAAATCCATGGAACTTGAAACATTAAGAATCTAATGTTTTAAGAATTGATAAAAAGTAAGTTTCTACTTGTTTTAATGAATAAACTCATAATAATGGGTTACTCAATTAAGTGGGATAAAGGATTAAAAAGAGTGAAAATAAGTTTTGGTGAGTATCTCGATTTATTACCTTTTTTCGATTGTTTGATGAACAGAATCGATGCTTTGAATTAAAAACGAATGTGTTTAGAATATTTGAAGAGGAGATGAGAGAGAGTGACTGTCTCGGGAATTGTCGTGTGGAAAGTGTGTCAAATCGATAGTCTCGGACTGAGGAAGGCAGGGGGTATTTATAGGCACGGGCAAACGAGGAAGTAGAAACCTCGTATATACGCTACATTGAGCGTATATAGTGCCGTTCCTGGTATATAGTCATATGTGCGTATATA
>SNQN01006725.1:12171-25332 GCA_008642245.1 Bassia scoparia | reverse complement strand
AAGTCTTTCTTGAGGACTTTGACTTTCCGGACGAGGAACTCATGATGACCGAGGAAGACAGATGATCGTTATACTTTGATGGTGCATCTAATAAAAAAGGATGTGGAATTGGAGTGCTTCTAATCTCACCATAAGAGGAGCACAACCCAATTTTCGTCAAACTCGACTTCGACATCACTAACAACGCAGCAGAGTACGAGGCATGTMTTYTGGGACTACAAGCTGCYGTTGCACTTAACGTTAAGAGATTACGGGTATATGGTGATTCTTCACTCATCATAAACCAAATTTYAGGATGATGGAAGGTACGAAGTCAAATACACCTACCTACRACGCGAAGACAATCAATTCGTAGATGCACTAGCAAAGCTCGCATCCATGGTGCGAATCCCGAGTTCGGTGACCTAAATGCCTTTACTCATTGAACGAAGACAAGAACCGGCATACATTTGCACTTTAGAAAAAACAAATGAGGTGCCCAACCTAGATCCGGAAGAGCCATGGTACAAAGACATCAAAGACTACCTAGAAACTGGCAAATACCCTTCTAGCGCAACAAAAAAGAAACTAAGAGCTCTGAGGCATCTCGCATCTCAGTACTTACTTCAAGGCGAAGAACTCTACAAGCGCCACTAAAATGGTCTCCACCTACTTTGCATCACTCAACAAGTAAGCAAAACGATCATGGAGCATATSTAAGACAAAATCTGTGGCACCCACATGAATAGCAGACTCCTGGCCTCTAAAGTCATCAAGTTGGGGTATTATTGAACCACCATGGAAAGGGATTGCATGCAATACGTCCGTACGTGCGACACCTGCCAAAAATACTCCAATGCACAACATGTTCCTCCGTCTCTCCTATCCACATTTGTCTCTCCGTGGCCTTTCTCTACATGGGGAATAGACGTAATAGGGAAGATTACGCCGCCAAGGCAAGGAGGTCATGAACTCATACTTATGGCCAAAGATTACTTCACAAAGTGGGTCAAAGCAGCATCATATGCTAAGCTCCAGGCTAAGCATATGGCAAAATTCATAGAAAATAACATTATCTGTCGCTATACAGTCCCTCATGAAATCATTAGTGACAACGACACCTCCTTTCAAGCAGAGTTTGTGGATATGATTGCCAAATATAAGATTCAGCACCACAAGTCATCACCATACAGGCCACAAGCCAATTGGGTAGTTTAAGCAGCTAATAAAAATCTCAAAACAATTATCTCTAAGATGACGGAGAATTATCGAGATTGGCCACAAAAGCTACACTTCGCTCTATGAGGTTAGAGGACCTCTATTCGCAATTCAACGGGAGCTACTCCGTTCTCACTGGTCTATGGTGCCGAAGCTGTTCAACCAGTGGAACTAGAGATCCTGTCTCTACGCATTGTCCTAGAAAGTAAACTCTTGAAAGCGGAAAGGGTCAGGGCGAGTTTCGACGATTTAACTTTGCTCGACGAAAAACGGCTAGCATCCTTGCATCATGTGCAAGCATACCAAAAGAGGGTTGAACGGTACTTCAATCAGCGAGTCAAATCATGAGGCATCAAAGAAGGTGATTTGGTTCCTAAAGCACTTCGCAAAACATTCCTAGATCCTCGAGGCAAGTTTCGTCCTAATTGGGCAGGTCCTTACATTGTTAAAAAGATCTTACCAAAAGGGGTAGTTCAACTAATGGACACAAATGGTGATAATTTCTACAGCCTCACCAACTTAGACCAGCTCAAGAAATACTATGTCTAAGGCATACACCCGCACCGCGTCTCAGCAACACAACAACACCATGCATCAGAACTACATACGGATGGCCTGATTCCTTATGGGATACGTAGGCAGCCTCGCCCTGGGGCTCGGCCACAATAACAAGTGCCCAACTTGTTTTGGGATTAGCAAGTGAACAACATTCAAGCGACAATTAGACGAATTTTTCTTCAACATGCTCAAAACAATGTATAAAAAGCAATGCAAGTTTGTAATTTATTACTACTTGTAATTAAATTTGATCAACTACGATACAAAAAGAAACTTCAAGCTCCAAAGTTCACTTATTACATCAAAAGCGGCTCGCAGGCCAATCAATTTATTAACTCATAAATAAAACAAACATTAAATTAAACAAGAGTTGTGGAAAAAAGCAATCACTCCTTCCTCTCCTCTTCTTGCTCCTTGGCATCGTCCTTTTTTGCGCCTGAGCTCTCACCTTTAGGCTTCCTCACCCATTTGCGTCTCTTGGGTATGGTCTATCTTCCACAACAGCCTTCCCTTTTCCTTTAGCATCACCTCCAAGCACCTTTTTAGGCCCAAGTCTTCTTTCAACAACATTTAAATCAATCCTCGAAGGAGGAAGTCTTTCAAGCCTATTCCAAACTGGCACCTTCTTAGGACCAAGTTTGTCCTTAGCAGAAACAGCACTAGACTTAGCAGCACGGGTCTCAGTAGAGTCACAGTCCAGTCTCTTACTCTTGATATGGTCCGTCTGCTCCGCATGTCTTGCCTCAGCACGGCTCATCACATCAGTGGCATTCATCTAGACACGGTAATGAGCAGAAATCTTGTTGTCACCTCGAGCAAGTAGGGTCACCTCAAGTGTAGAATGGGACTTCCAGTATTTTTACCACTCTATTGCATTGCCCGAATGTAAGCGCTTGTCCTTAGGACAAACTGTGTCAACAACAGGAATAAGCTTAACGTTCCCGAATTGCTTCATCACCCTAGAAGGGAAAAAAAAAAGGTCAACGCAGTCAAGCTAGCCACGCGCACATTTGAAGATAACCCCACCAAGGGACAGTCCACCGGACGAGAATGCCACGGTCAACAAGGATAAGAATCCACTCATGTTGAGATTTGTTGAGATTGACCCTCTTACGGGAAAAGAATCCCTTAGTAGAATATTTGACAGGATTCTAGGGCGCCTCAACTAGGCTCAAACGCTCCATCAGCCAGATCTGTCAAGGAACAGCAACATGTATAATATTTAGTCATCACATCAATAAACAAGCGATAATATTTGTATAAATGCACTATTTTGCAAATATTCGGACGAAGATATTGTAACTGCAAAAAAACGGGGCATCTAGACAAGGGCGCATGGACATCCTTTTTAAGACGATCAAGCATCATGAATAATTCCCCCGTGCATAACGACATAGGAGTACGGCTAGCCTCGCATTGCTCAACAATAGAAATAATGCTAGCATGACCAACATTCGGCTTGCCGTGGACAAACAAGAAATGCGCAAACAAGCAGATCATAATTGCACGTCTAGGGTAAATTCTACGGCAAGAAGCATCACTAGCAATATAATCAACTAAGCCAAGCAAGTCAATTTTCCGACCATGCACTATGCGTCGTGAAACAGTTGGACTAAGTCTCAAGTATCGCTCATATTCGTCAACAAAGAGAACATTAGTTTTAGGTATACAAGGAACACTTACAACTGGCCAGACAATAATAGCACCAAGTTCCTCAGGTAAAGGAACAATTTCCTTGTCCCGAAGACAAAATAATGCATCAGTGGGTCCCACAAGCTTATAGCAGCATAAAGAAGGTTTGTATCGAGACTTACATACCTTAAAGTCAAGAGAACATCACAATTCAGCCTTGCAAGGTCCTCCCTTTCACGAGCATCCAAGTTTCGAAGAACATCATTCAAAGCATTAGCAAAGTCTCTCTCCATTTGATTTATTGTAAATTCTTCGATGTAATGAATTAAATGAAGTCTAAAGCAATGTAAGGGAGGTTTTTAAACACAAAGGAGCCTGTAATGAATGACTTAGGGCATGTATAAACCCCTTTTAATAAGCAATAAGGCCGAACAAACTTGCCTAAAATCGAAATTTGAGCAAAATCAGCTCAATTCTAGGCGTAATTACGCCCAGCCTGGGTGCTATTACGCCTAGTTTAGGCTTATTTTGGCCGAATTTTCTCCCTTTAGCTGCTCCCATGCACTTTGGCACACAGTTCTTGGTCCAACCTAGGTCCTTCCATGCATTTTCAAAGAGGAATAAGCCGACATTCGCCTCAACAACGCAACGCAACATAC
Organism: Bassia scoparia; assembly: GCA_008642245.1. Classification (NCBI taxonomy): domain Eukaryota; kingdom Viridiplantae; phylum Streptophyta; class Magnoliopsida; order Caryophyllales; family Amaranthaceae; genus Bassia; species Bassia scoparia. The sequence goes on along the minus strand of SNQN01006725.1, from coordinate 21,286 downwards.
GCAACAACACAAGACGATCGACATCGTCTTAGAAGTTTAAATACATGCATTGCATATAGTTAGCAAGTTGGCTTTTGCAAGTTGTAATCAAAGATCGACATTACAAAATGAGCTATGTCTAGAGTCGTACACAAGTCTAGTCATACTTACACAAACACTCGAGCCTAAGCTAGAGTCGAGTCAAGTCAAGTCGAATCAAACAAAAGTCAACAAATAAGTCTAAGTAGGTCTAAGCTAAGTCCCAAAATCAAAAAAATGCAAAGCTAGGGTCACCTTCCTTCCCTACAGGTGACAGGTACATCTACTGCTCGCAATGTGTCGAAAAGTCGAGTGACGATAGCACCTGCAAGCAGACTCGTCCAACAACTCATTAGGGAAAGAAACTACAAAAGGGGTCCCTGGTACTATAAACTGAGTTGAAGGTCCAGGCTGTGAATGGGAAGTCCAAGCATCGCCCGCGAAAATCGTGCTCGACGAGGTCGAAGCTCCACCTCGGTGATGCATTGTATTATTGTATGGTATTATCCCCCTCATTCTCTTGTCCTTTTGGTTGAGTTTGGCTTCCTTAAGGCCTTTTTGATACTAATATTGTGTATTTAATGTTTTGATTAGTTTCAGGATTTATTCATAGCTTTTGGATCGATTTTAAGTTGATTAAAGGCACTATGGAGCTTCACGGAAGTAGCAGAAGACTTGGATTTAGCAGAAAGAGGCTAATCGAGAGGAAATAGCTCAAACCGATCGGTTGGCAGAGCATACCGATCGGTTGAAGATTTCAAACCCATCGGTTCACTCAAACCGATCGGTTTGAGATCGGTTTCGGATGGATGATTTCTACTTTCTTTGGCTGTAATAGTGAGGGCATTATTGTAAATTCACAGCTCTTTTAAATCAGAAAAAAACAAGAGTATTTAAGAGGAGAAATCCTAATTTTGTAAATGACTTTTGATTATTAGATTATTTCACAAAAACTCAATTACGTATTCTCAAGAACCCTAGCTTTATCACTCAACTTTGAAATTTAATAAAGATCGATTGTTCATCAATTCTTTTTACACTTTTGGTAATTATTTATCTTCTAATCTTTTCTAGTATTGCTTTTAATTTTTTTACGCTTTTTATTATGTTTTCCCCAATTGCAATTACTATGATTAATTTCAATATGAGTGAGTAGTTCAATTTCTAGGGCGATTGAGGATCAATAACTATGTGATTGAAATGTATTTGGCTTGATTCGATTCTTAACTTGGCAATTAATCAATATCCTATTAGATTGTTCTTTATGTTAATCAATTTTGTAGGGCCCGACTTAATTGCTTAATTTGATTAGTTGCAAGTCTTTCTAGTTCTAGCGATTGAGACTTTGATGTGGTTGCGTGAGATAGTTTATCAACAAACTATCGGCAAACACTAGTGAGGTTCTAATTATTTTATTATGGAAGATTTCATTGAATAACTAATAAAAACTGTTGGATAAAAACCTTGATAGCCTCAACTACAAGGGGTTTCACTCGGCCTCAACCTTATGAGAAGTGGACGCACCACAATAGCAACGCTACTTGATTAACTCAAAACACAAAACTTAATTTTATTTTCTAATTCATCCCATATTTATAGTACAAAATAAATTTGAAAATAAACTACCTAGGATAGGATATTAAATCATATCCACATAACAACTAAATATATCTATGAAATAACTAATTATATCCTAACAAACTAAAATATCTTAACTACTCTAACAAACTAGAATTATCCTAACAAACTAAAATATTTAAATCTAATATCAAGATAATATCCTAACTACCTAACAAACTCCTAATTCTATCAATCACGCGTAGCTTTTGGACTGACGTATCTCAATCTCGCGATTAATAGACGACTCAACAAAAATAAAATAAATAATACTAAATAAATTATACTGATGCTATTGAATACGCATCAAACTCCCCCTCTTGAAAAAAACTTGTCCCAAGTTTTGTAGTAGCAAACCAGGCTATCATCCATATGCGACACTCCATAGTAGCGTGAAGTAGGATCGTAGGTTCACGAACTTGTACTCCGACAACAATAGCAATGGACGAGTTGTAGCTTTGGAGTGACGGCATACAGATATAACTCAACAAACCTTCACCCTTGTTCTTTAAAAGTGCTTTCCATCTATTAAAAATTCGAATTTGATAAGGGTCAAGTCGTAGATCCCCGTTTTGCGCTATGTCATGTTTTGTGGTGAAAGAAATGGAATATCGCTTTGTAGTAGATTCTACTATTTCGGTTTTGACAGTGGTAACGATGGTACTAATCGTTTCTTCCATGGTGCAATTATTATGAACGATCGATTCTCCTAGTACAAGCTCATCTTGCGCATCAAAACTCTAAGATATATCACTTGTAGAATCCAAAGTTTCAACCTTACCCATATTCTGGGCACTTTCTTGATCAACGCATGTAATATCTTTTTTTTTTCTCCATTATGAGATGATGGAAGATTTTTTTCTATGCCTAACATGGGGTTAAATTCATGAAGATGATAAAAGACTCGAGATCTATCCATGATTTTCAATTTTTCAACTTCTTGTTCTTGATTCCTTCTATTTTCACACTTCTCAATTTCCAAAGCTTTATAACACATATAATCAAAATTATCGAAATCATAAAGATCAAGATTTTGAGAGATATTCGTATGTAAACCCCTTTGAAAACGAGCCATCTTTTTTTGTTCCCTTTCTTCAATATGACATAAAAATGATAAGCGTTCAAATACTTCAATATATTCTTCGACGCTCATAATTCCTTGGACTAAAGTTGACATCTTGATGTAACTATTGTGATCAAACTCTTTAGGAACAAAATTTTCAATTATTTTTTATTTCAATTTAACCCATGATCTGATTTTACATTTACCCTTTCTTTTCCTTATTTTTTTCATATTCTCATACCAAAGGGATGCATGTTCAATCAATTTCCTTTTTGCAACGTTGAAACTTATTTTATCATCATAACCATTAAACTTAAAGAAGCGATCAAGTTGTCTTAACCAATCAAGAACCTTGCTAGGTTTGAAGCATTCATCAAAATCTGGGAGATCATAAAGTGTGACGTTTATTCCATAATCTGGTTCCATATCTTGCACGAAACTCCTCAAAACCCTAGCAAAAATCCATCGGACATAACCAAAACTGTTGCGCTCAAACCGAACCAAAAAATCTGCAACACGAATCGTCGTACCACAAACCCTCCTTCTAGCGCCAATTGATGTGGTTGCATGAGATAGTTTATCAACAAACTATCGGCAAACACTAGTGAGGTTCTAATTAGTTTATTGTGGAAGATTTCATTGAATAACTAATAAAAACTGTTGGATAAAAACCTTGATAGCCTCAACTACAAGGGGTTTCACTCGGCCTCAACCTTATGAGAAGTGGACGCTCCACAATAGACACGCTACTTGATTAACTCAAAACACAAAACTTAATTTTATTAACTGATTCATCCCATATATATAGTACAAAACAAATCTGAAAATAAACTACCTAGGATAGGATATTAAATCATATCCACGTAACAACTAAATATATCTATGAAATAACTAATTATATCCTAACAAACTAAAATATCTTAACTACTCTAACAAACTAGAATTATCCTAACAAACTAAAATATTTAAATCTAATATCAAGATAATATCCTAACTACCTAACAAACTCTTAATTCTATCAATCACGTGTAGCTTTTGGACTGACGTATCTCAATCTCGCGATTAATAGATGACTCAACAAAAATAAAATAAATAATACTAAATAAATTATACTGATGCTATTGAATATGCATCAGACTTAGCACAAGATAAACATCAATTGGTAGAACGAGACTATCTTAGGTTGAGAGATACGGTTAGGAGTAGTTCTATGGTTCAATTGATTCGAGAGAGCTTTGTCCCTTTTTTGATTATGCCTTGTTGTGAATTGTTGATGCCGAATTGCTGTTAATTACTAATATAGTGAACCATAGCCCTAGATTTGTTAATCATATAGTTTATTCTTCATTATTCGTCATTTTATTAGACTTAATTCGATACAACACAACCCAAGATTTCTCTTATTAGTTTAGATGCTTTAATTCAGTTAATTAATAGTTGTTGCTGCTTCGTAGATACGATCCTAATACCACTAGCGGCATAGTTAGTTCTAATAGGTACTTTTGATAGGCAAGCGACAAGCCTGCCAAATGTTGGCGTCGTAGCCAAGGAGGCGGCTTTATTTATTGAATAATTATTTGAGTCTGAACTATTTGTTTTTTGTATTCATCTTGAAGAACGATTCGTTGTTCTTTAGGAAAGTACTTACGATTGCTGCAGTTTCTTTTTGTGTATGCGCAGGTCTTCCCGAACTAGGGGTTTGATTCCTTACGACCTAGAAGTGGAACGAACGTATCATAGACGAAAGATCTCCACAAGGCGATTGGATTTCTCAGATTCTTCCATCTCTCGTCAGTTTTTGAATCCTCTATACGAAACTGATATAGAGGAAGGGGAATCACAGTCAGTGAGCAACGAGGTAGTCCACTCTAATTCTAAAGAAATGGCTCAAGAACGATCTCTCATGGACTACTCTTAGCCTGGTCGGAATGAAATTCCGACAGGCCCGACCATGCCTACTCTAAAGGCAGCTAACTTTGAAATCAACCCTGCGCTGCTGAACATGATCGAGCGCAATCAATTTGGAGGAAATGTAACTGAAGATCCGAACCTGCATATCTTTAATTTCCTCCAATACTGTGACACTATTAAGCATGCTGGAGTTGAGCCTGATCAGCTCCGTGTAATGTTGTTCCATTTCTCACTGCGAGACAAAGATCGATTTTGGTTGAACAGTCTTGATCCCGCCTCTTGTGCAACATGGGATGCACTCTCTCTTGTGTTCTTTAAGAAGTATTATCCTCCAGAGACGACTGCACAAATGAGGAGTCAAATCACTAACTTCAAATAGGATTTTATTGAGACTTTACATGAGGCATGGGACTGCTACAAGGAGCTACATCTTGTTTGCCCTCATCATGGGTTGGAAAAATGGCTCTTGGTTAAGACCTTCTATAATGGTTTGAACAGTGAATCTCATATTATTCTCGATTTAGCAGCAAATGGGAGGTTCATGAGTCAGACAGTCACTGTTGGATGAAAGCTGATTGAGGAAATGGCCAATCATAATGCTCAATATGGCAATCCTTGAGATGCGACGAAGAAGACTGGCAAGCACGAGATCGATCAGATTACTCTATTGGCGGTCTAGATATCAACAATTAATCAGAAGTTAGATGGCATTAATATGAATCGGTCAGCCTCAGTTACAGCTGTTTTAGGGCCGAGTGAGATGTACTGTGATAACTGTGGGGCGATTAGACATCTAGCTCAGGGGTGCCAGTCTCTGATGGAGCAAGTGTGCGCATTTCAGAATCGTCCCAACAATCCATACTCTAATACTTACAATGAAGGCATGAGAAATCATTCATATCTTTCATACAAGAGTAACAATGTGTTGAATCCTCAACCAATTTCACAGTAGCCCCCATAGCAGCAACAACAGTATTAGCCTTGATATCAGCCACCTCATTAGAAGCTGCAGTTCAATCAGTAGTACAACCAGCAGCAGCAGCCACCGCAGGCCCAAGAAACTGATCCAATTATAGCCGAGCTGAAGAGCATGATGCTTCAAATGCAAAAGGATCAGATGCAAGTCCAACGTGACATTCAGTCTTTACTCACTCACAACAAGCAGTTGGACACTCAAATGGCACAATTGGCTGCATCAAATTCACAGAGATAGCAGGGTGCCCTTCCATCGCAACCACAGCAGGTGAAGGATAGTGTAATGCGATCACCCTTCGTAGTGGTACTAGTTACGTAGGTCCACCCATGCCCGCAACTGATGATGGCCCTGACAGTGCATTCAAGGAAGCTGTTGTAGATGTTGAAAAGCCAGCGGATGGAGAAGATGACAAGGAAGCTAAAAAGGAGGAGGAGGCAGTGAAAGAACCTCCTATAGTGGTGCCTCCCATTCAGCTACCCTTCCCAACTAGAGTTGCCAAGAAGAAGCAGGATCAGTATTTCAGCAAGTTCCTCAATGTGGTAAGAAACGTTCAGGTAACTGTCCCTTTCACTTAGTTAGTAACTCAAGTTCCATCCTATGATAAATTACTGAAAGACATGTTGACTAAAAAGAGGGAATTTAATGCGGTGGAGAATGTTGCTTTAACTGAACAGTGCAGTGCTATAATACAAAATAAGTCTCCACCAAAACTGATAGATCTTGGAAGCTTTTCTATTCCATGTGATATAGGGTCTTTGCATATCGACAAGGCATTATGTGATTTAGGTGCTAGTGTTAGTGTTATGCCCTTGTCAATCTGCAATAAACTTAACATGGGGGATCTTAAATGCACTAGTATTACTCTAGAAATGGCTGATCGTTCTGTAAAATATCCCATGGGTATTTTAGAGGACGTCCATGTTCATGTGGTTAAGTTCTATATTCCTGTAAATTTTGTTGTGCTTGACATGGATGAGGTTGCTCATATTTCGATCATCTTAAGGCGACCCTTCCTTCATACGGCAGGGGCAATCATAGATGTGAAGAATGGAAGGCTTACTTTGACTATTGGAGATGATAAAGTGGTTTTTAATCTCTCTAGTGCACTTAAGAGTTCCATGTTAGAAGCTTCCTGTTGTAGTATCGATATAGCTGATTTTGTTGTACAGGATAATGTTCCTCGATCTCCCTATAGAGATCTTCTGGAGGACATTTTGTGAGTTGAGTCTCTTGCAGGTGAAGGAGACCCTATAGTCGATGCTCTAATCGTTGCACTAGATGACAAGCAGGAGAGCCGTGAGGCTAAGCTAATGCCACTCCCAAGTGGCACAATTTCAGAGGTAACAAAGCCTAAACCAAAACTCCTCCCCTCTAATCTGAAGTATGTGTTCTGGGATGAAAACCAGATGTACTCTATGATTGTCAATGCTGCACTTTATGATGAGCAGCTCAAAAAGTTGTTAGATGTATTGTGTTTTCATAGAAAAGCTCTTGGGTACAGCTTTGATGATCTTAAGGGTATTAGTCTAGGTTTTTGTTTACACTGGATTCATCTGGAGGAAGGCCATCTCCCTTGCATACAAGGCCAGTGGAGATTGAATTCGAATATGCAAGAGGTGGTGAAGAAAGAGGTAATGAAGGGCATTATTTACAATATTTACAGGCATTATTTACCCCATTTTTGATTCTAAGTGGGTGAGTCCCGTTCAAGTTGTGCCTAAGAAGGGCAGGACTACAGTTGTTAAAAATGATAAAAATCAATTGATTCCCACTAGAATTGTGTCAGGAAAGGCGCATGTGTATTGACTTTAGGAGTCTCAATTTGGCGTTTAGCATGCCATAAGTTCTTTTGCTATTTGGATGGATATTCAGGATTTATGCAAATTCCGATTCACCCTGAAGATCAGGAAAAGACCACTTCCACATGTCCCTATGGTACTTTTACATATCGCAGGATGTCATCTGGATTATGTAACGCTCTAGCAATTTTTCAGCGATGAATGATGAGTATCTTTTCTGTGTTTTTAGAGTCTATCATGGAAGTCTTTATGGATGATTTTAGTGTGTATGGGTCTGATTATAATGCATGCTTGAGTAATCTCTCAAGAGTTCTTAAAAGATATGAAGAGGTAAGTCTTGTGCTGAACTGGAAAAAGTGCCATTGTTTGGTCACTGAAGGTGTTGTCCTTGGTCATCTTGTAACGTGTAGGGGCATACAAGTGGATAAAGAAAAGATGCAAGTGGTGGAGCAACTTCCCCCTCTTGTCAATGTTAAAGGGGTGCGGACTTTCCTTGGTCATGCGGGATTTTATCCTCGGTTTATCAAGGATTTCTCTAAGATTGCAAAACCACTTACACAGTTGCTTTTGAAAGATTCCCCATTTGTCTTTAACGACGAGTTTMTTGAGTCTTTTAACAGGATAATATAGGCGTTGATTTCAACTCCCATTGTGTAACCTCCCGATTGGAGCCTTCATTTTGAGATCATGTGCAATGCGAGTGACTATGTTATCGGCGCTGTTTTAAGCCAATGGAAAGAGAAGGTCTTGCATGCTATCTACTATGCTAGCAAGACGCTTGATGGAGCTCAAGTTCACTATGCCACCACTGAGAAGGAGTTACTTGTTATCGTGTATGCTCTTGATAATTTTCGGACCTACCTAGTAGGCTCGAAAGTCATTGTCTATACTGATCATGCACCCCTGAAGTATCTCTTATCCAARCCTAGGCTCATTCACTGGATTCTCTTGCTCCAAGTGTTTGATCTTGAGATTCGTGACAAGAAGGGAGCAGAGAATTTTGTGGCCGATCACCTTTCGAGGATCTGCTTTGATGGTAAGGGTCGGTCTTTCATTGATGATTCTTTCCCAGATGATCATCTCATGTTCGTAGCTGCTACTCCATGGTTCGCCGATTATGCYAATTATTTGGTGGGCCATGTACTGCCTGACGATTTGTCCTATCAACAGAAGAAGAAGTTCTACATGATGTTAAGTAGTATTTCTRGGATGATCCTTACTTGTTTAAACAAYATGTTGATGGTTTATATCGAAGATGTGATGTAGAATATGAGATGGCAGCATACTTGATGGTTKTCACAAGTCTCCCGACGGTGGTCATGTTGGACCATCAAAGAYGGTGTTCAAAGTCTTGCAATCTGGTTTCTATTGGCCCCATCWTTTCAAAGACGCTAGATCTTTTGTACTCTCATGTGATTCTTGTCAGCGGACAGGGAACATTTCTAGGCGTCATGAAATGCCTCAAAATGGCATACTTGAAGTGGAGATTTTTTATGAATGGGGCATTGATTACATGGGATCATTCCCTTCCTCTCAAGGCAATCRGTTCATCTTGGTGGTTGTGGACTACGTGTCCAAATGGGTTGAAGCCGTTGCAACTCCGAATGCTGACTCTAATACTTGTGATGAGACTGTTCAAGAAAATCATCTTCCCAAGATTTGGAGTTCCTAGAGCTGTAATTAGTGATGGGGGATCCCATTTCCATGAGAAGAGGTTGGATAAGCTACTTG